>PVKU01012035.1:0-38698 GCA_004027475.1 Anoura caudifer
TCCCTTGTATGTTACTTTCTGTTTCTTCCTTGCTGCCTTTAAGATTCTCTCTTTGTCTTGGAATTTTGCCATTTTAATTATGATGTGTCTTGAAGTGGGCCTGTTTGGGTTCCTCTTAATTGGGACTCTCTGTGTTTCCTGGATTTGTGTGACTTTTTCTCTCATCAAATTAGGAAAGTTTTCCATCATTACTTTTTCTGTCTCTTGCTCTTCTTCTTCTCCCTCTGGTATCCCTATTATACGGATATTATTATGTCTCATATTGTCTTGCATTTCTCTTAATCCCTCTTCATTCTTTCTGAGCCTCTTTTCCTTTTCTTGCTATTTCTGGGTGTTTTTCCTACTTTGTCCTCCAACTCACTGATCTGGTCCTCTGCTTCATCAATTCTGTTTTTTGATTCCTTTTACTGTGTTCTTCAGTTCAGAAATTGTATTCTTCATTTCCTCTTGACCCTTGTTGATAGTTTCTATTTGCTTTTTCATGTTGACATAGTTTGCAGTGAGTTCCTCGTAGCTTCCCTGTAGTTTCTGGTAGCTCATTGAGAGCTCATAATGCTCCTGACAACCATTGCTTTGAACTCAAAATCTGATAGTTGAGTTGTCTCTGTTTCATTTAGCATTCTTTCTGGGGCTTCCTCCTTTCCTTTCATTTGGGGATTGTTTCTTTGTCTTCCCATTGTTTGTGAGACTCTTCTTGTCAGCCTCAGCTTCTTAAATTAATCTGTTTTGTCTCCCTGGGTTTATGGCATGAATTTCTGTGGTAGAATACCTGTGAGATTCAGTGGTGCAGTCTCCTTTGGGTATCCTGGTGTTCACAGCTTCCACCTACTCTTTTTTTGTGATAAGTTGGAGAGGGGAGGCAAACTGGTTTAAGACAGTGAGAGAGTATTCTATGACATTTACAGTAGCAGCCAGTAGAGAAAAGACAGGATATCCTTTGGCTATGTATAGTGTTAACCATGTTCTACCACCCCACTAAGCACTTTTTAGAAAGGATGGAAAGAAGATGAGACTCCTTTTGGGGAGGGAAGTATTGTTAGTTGGATCTAGAAAGCAGTGAGGTTGTAGGAGGCCAGATTCTGAGGGTAAGGTGAGAGTAAAGGATAGTAAATAGGTGTAGCCTGTGAGAGAATAGAGTTAACCACTACAGTAATAGAGTTCGGGAAACCGTGAAGTGGCTAAGATCTGGGAGGAGTGTTGTGTAGTATTTACAATTGTATGGAACAGCTATTATTTACAATAATATTAGAGCAGCAATCATATGACAGAATCTACGTGATCTGGATAACAAGAATAGGGAGTAGTGTGCTAATGGAACACAAGTGAAGTGAAGGACAGTAAATTAGCAGTACACTGTGAAAGAACAGGGGAAACCTGTCAAATGATACAATATAACCAGTCAAGCAAAGAAGACTATATGGAAAGAAGAGGAATACAAAAATACTATTAAAAGATGTAAGAATAATGAAAAAATAATAATACAAATATGCAATAACTTGCAGTTTCTCTACAATAGCAAAGTAAAATTTGTCTCACTGTCTCAACTGTTGGGATGCCCCATCTTTGCGTCCAACTTTAGTCTTTTCACAGTTCCAGGTTTTTTTGTCTCACTTGTGGGTATTTAAAAAATAAATAAAAGCAGAAGGAAAGAAGAAGAGATAAAATTGGAAAGCAAGGTAGGAGGAATAAAACAAGAAAGAAGGAAAGAGAGGAAAAAGGAATTGAAAGATATAAAAATAAAAATTAAAAAAATTATTTTAAAAAAGCCTCTTGCTGGTTTCAAACTGGCCAAACCAATTTTTCTGGTCTTGCTGGCTTCAGCAGGCTAAGGGGCAATTGGTATGGCTTTTCTCCCTTCCCAATCTGCACTCAGTCAGCCTCATGCACACTCTCCCCAGAGCTGGCATCTCTCCCCAGTGCTTTGGGCGTGGGATCCAGGCCTTCCTCAGAGCACACTTTCCTGGGGGTTACTGCTGTGGACTGGGGTGTGGGCACATGCACTTGGCCAGGCTGCCTCAGTCCCGTGTTTCAGGGGGATGCACCCTTCCCAGTGCTATGGGGGTGTGCAGGGCCTTCTGCACAACCTTCCATGCACCCTCAGGCTCGCTGCCCAGCTGGATGGGGAGGTAGCCAGAGTGACAGTTGCAGGAGAATTCCCAAACAGTGTCTCTCTCTTCACATTTTTTTTTTTTATTTTTGAGAAATTCCTCCTACTCAAGCCTGCTGCTCCGTACAGCCACCTGGCCTCTGGCATAGCCCAATTCTCCAGCCAGACCAGTGACTATCTGGGTCAGAACCCATCACTGCAAGACTCTCAACTCTCCCCAACTGGCATCCACAGAGTCTGTGGGTGCTCACAGCCCCTATATGTTTGCCACTTAGTCCTTATTCCCCTCTCTGTGACTTCAAGCAACCAGGTCTCTCCTGGTGCTGCTCAAACCTTGTTTGGGGAGGGAGCAGTTGACCTGGCTCTCTCCCAAGGACCCTGTGGCCGACCCAGTGGGTGCTGGGCCTGGGGCTGCAGTCACCCTCGTCCCTGCGCTGGTCCCTGGGACCTTATTGTCCTGAAGCACTCTCCTTACCATCTGGCTTTTCAGTGTCCACTACAATTTTTGGTCTCTTATTTTCATATATGCTGGGGTGCTGTTGGCTGTTTACTCTGATCCTCTGTAAATCGGCTAGGTTTTTCTCTCATGTGTAGGGGGAAGTGGAATCTGCTCCCTCCTACCTCGCCACCATCTTCCTCAGTGATTGTATAATTTTCTACAGCAAAGTTAAGCTTCCCAGTTATAAGTATAATATAAAAAAGGTTTGGAGCAACAAGTATAAAGAACACATAGACAAAACCTAGCAGGGGTGGAAATGGGAGGGGGGTGGGGAGGGCTTGGTCGGTGGGCTGGAATGGGAGCAAAAGACAGAAAACTGTACAAGAACAAAAATTAAAATAAATTTAAAAAATTAAGAAAAAAATTTGATAAGATTTGCTTTAAAAAAAAAAAAGGCATTAGATTCCTTAGATTCACAGTATAGTTGGGTGAGAAAGAAGGAGGGAAGATACTAAAGGTAAGGATTTTTGCAAGTGAATGATTTTAATAATGAAACATAGATCCTGGACCTGGAAGTTAACTTCAAAGATGAAACTAATGATGGATCATGAAAAAAATAGTAAAATAATCCAGCTAGACTGAAAGGAAGAAAAGAAGATAGGACTTCAAACTGGGTTTTTGGAGGTGTTCTATTAATAATCTCAACATAAAGGTACAGGCACAGTAGTGCATGATCATGGTAGAAGGGAGAAAATTTCCATTGCAGATGAGGTCAAATAGCTTAATGTAAAAAAATCTGGTTTAGAAGAAATTTGAGTATCTCTATAATTTTACAACTCCTTTTCCCACTTCATAACTCTAGTAAGAAAATGAACAAGGAGTCTGTATTTTGCATTCTTTTTGTCAGATCAGAATTATACAAAGTGTAGTCAATATTGTTCCTCAGAATAATTATACTCAAGTAAATTAATATAATCCATTGTGTGTTAATGATAAGAGTCCTTTAAGCTATAATTCATAAAATTACTCTGAAAAAAGTACAGAATATCTAAAGGAACTGAGTAAGACTAAAAACAGTCAGTAACAAAGTTATGAGGTTGTTGAAAGTAGACCAGAGAAGACCAAATGGTCTGGAACATTCCTTAATCCATTCAGAAAATATTTACTGAATAGTCACTTTATTTAAAGCAATATACTGTGTATATAATAGTGAATCGCCACGGGTGATATAAATGTGTATTAAGAGTATTTCTAAAGCTTGGTAATTTAAGTGGGGTATGACAAAAGAGTAAACCAGGAATGAATCCATTCAAGTAGATTGGTGGATTCAGAAAACAAGAAAGAAGAAACAGATAAGGTTGTGAGGTTAGGATGGAGGACGAGTTCAGTTTTGCTTATGCTGCATTTAAAGTGAAATGTCTAACAAGCAGGGACCTTAATGAACTGAACCTGTGAGAGATCTATGATAAAAGTAGAGATAGGTGTCACTAATTTCTACATTGTTACCAGAGCCTTTAGAGGTAGATGAGGTTACACAGGAAAGGTATGTACAAAGAACAAACAAGGACCTAAAATAGCTATGTGTGAAAATAATACACAGGGAATAGTGAAGGAAGATGATTACAAAGAAGCCTGGGAAGAAAAGGCCATGGATTCAGAATAAAAGCTCAGCTTTGGTTCCAGGAAGCCTAGGTAAGCACATGTTCCAAGGTGAGGAAGGATTGGTAAACATACATGAAACCAGCTTACCTCCATTGTCATCAAGAAAGACAAAGGAAAAATAAGAAAGCAATAGTCAAAATATTCTTACTCTTAGTCTGAAACAATTCTTGTATGCCTTTGACCCAACTCTTTCTTACTTAAGGATATCTGTAAGCTCTCATTTCCCCTAAAACACATCAATCTTCATTAGTTCATCCAAAATTGTAATACTTTGTTTTATTCAAGTGTGTGTGTGTGTGTGTGTGTAATGGAAGATGTTTCAATCACATCCATGGCAGTCACCAAAATTTACAAGTTGCTCTATTTTTTTCTAACAAATTTTGTTAATTTTCTAAATACATATTTTACCAAATATGTATTTGGATAAATTAAGTGTAAAAATAATTTGGAAGGTAGCAACAGGCTCACAGAATTTCTTTTAAAAGCTATAGAACCAGGCTCAGAAATAATAGGAAACAGGAAAGCCTCTGAGATTCATTTATAGGAACTCATCTGTAATTTTCTCCCAGGCCTCTACTGCCAGGATTAATAAACTCCAAGTATTTCCTCCCCTTAAATCTCTTAAGATTCAATGCTTGGGGAAATGGAGTCCACCAATTCTATTGGAGTCATGTGCCTCCACCTTAATGGAGGGGCAGGATCACTTTGGGGCTGCTCACAATGGGGACTAGTCAATTCTACACAGAAATTAGTGTGCTGTTGCTAAGGAAGGCAGGAGTGACCTCTTGTTACTACAAAACAGTATTTTGTTCTTTATTGTGAAGGTAGACAAACTTTCTTATACTGGAATCTTAAAGTAAGCAAACTAGAAATAATATTTTGAACTTTGAATGAAACATAAACCCCATTTTTCCATTTTTACTTGTTATATCCTCTGATTTTCAACAGGTTTATTGGAATATACAGGGTAGGGCAAAAGTAAATTTATGGTTGTTCATATGGAAAATAATACAAGAATAAATTGTGTCTTACATTCTCACAACTGTACTTTTGCCCCACCCTTTATGGACAAACAACAAACTGAACACATAAAAGCTTACAGTTTGATAAGTTTGCATTTGCACACACCTTGAAATCATCTCCATTAGTAAGACAAGAAATACATATAATGTCCCCTTCCCAGTTTCCTCATGCACACTTGTAGCCCCTACCTCCTGCAATGCTCTGTTCCAGCCCCTGCCATCCCAAGGGCAACTGCTGATCTACTTTCTGCTAGTATACATTCTTTTTCATTGCCTAGAATTTTATTTAAGAGGAGTCATGCAGTACATAGTCTATTTTTGTCCAGATTTTCACTCAGCATAATTAAAGTTTTATCTGTATGATTGAGAATATCAATGGTTTATTTTTATTTTATTTGTATAGACATGTGCTTTTATTTCTCATGGGTAAATACCTAAGACCTGAATGACAAAGTACCCAGATAAGTGTATATTTAACTTTAAACATGTCAGAACAGTTTTCCAAAAAGTTGTTTTATTTTACATTTCCACCAGCAGTGTTCCAAGTACAAATAATTAGGATAGTGAATTTTTAAATGTTGCACAACTTGTTTGGTGTACAGTAAGATCTCATTGTGGTTTTAATTTCCATAAAGGCTAATATTGAACATTTATTTGCCATTCCTATAGATTCTTTGGTGAATATTCGATTCTTCTGAACTTTTTCTCTTGAACTCTTATTAAATTTTGAGACTTTATCATAGATTCAAATTCTTTGAGATATGTAATTTGAAAATATTTCCCCTCAGTCTATGGCTTGCTTTTCTTTTTTTTTTTTTTTTTTTTTTTTTTTTTTTTTTTAAGATTTTATTAATTCTTAGTGGGGACAGAAGGGAGAAAGAGAAGGAGAGAAACATTGATCAGTTGATTTTTTTTTTCCAGTTTTGGAAACATCATGTCCTACACTTAGAATTTCCTTCTCTTCCATTTATTCTAAAAGCTAGCAAACTATTTCTGTGAAGAGCAAGACAGTAAATCTCTTAGACTTTGCAAACCAAACGGTTTCCATTACAACTGCTCAGCTCTGATGTGGTAGCACAAAAGTAGCCACAGAAAATACATAAGGGAACAGGCATACAGGTGTCCTAAAAGAAGACTCCCATGTTAATGGATGACTTGAAACTCTTCAGTTTAAATTGGGGTCCAGGGGAAGAAGCTGTTTTGTAATTCCAGGTTTGGGTCACAAGTCCAAACTGTGGTGAAACTTTCTTTGTCACTCAGACCATGCTACCCAGCTGATCCAATGGAATTAGCCTTATCTACAGTGTATAAGCTGCAGGCTGCAACCTCTAGCAAACCACACCAAAGGATGTACTGCGTAGACCAGTAAGCATGGCCTCAGCTCAGAACCCTCTAGATATTTCTTGATTTCTGCTATACATGAAACATTATGTACAAGCCCCTACAACATCCTGATCAGCACTTATGCATATGTCATCCGGAAGTCTGGGTAATGAACACTTCCAGGACCAACCTCAATCCAAGTGGTACAGAAACTGATTGTCAACTGTTTTTGCCTTGCATCACCTGAGTAGATAGTTCTGAGAGGTATTTTATAAGACTTCCCAGAAGAAGCAACCATTAGAGAGTAATAGATGCCCATGATGACGTCCGACACATTTATGCAGGCTTCTGTTTGCTGATCCTTCTGCGTTTTACTCTCTGCATCTAGCAATCCGGCTTTCTGAGATTACTTCCCGGAAACACCATCGGTATTCAGATATTTGTTTCAGAGACTTACTTCTGGAGAATCCAATGTAAGATAACATTTTAAAACTCTTTTTAAATGCAAAAGACAAAATTGCATTATTCTAATGTGTCAAGATAAGCACAAAGAAGAATTTTTTTTTGCATGCATTTATTTATGAAGAAAAATAATATCCCCCCAAAACTAATTTAAAATACAACAAAAAATAGGGAATGATGAATCTCCTTTCTTTCTCATTTAAACAAAAGAGATGATATATTTGAATATAGATTTAAAAATCAAACATAATCAGACTAGTCTGTAAACTGAGCTGGTCAGAAATATTTGATATAATTTTGAGCTTCTTAAATGATGCCTCTGTAGCCCTGTGTAAAGAAATTAAATTCAAAAGCAATTTGGTTTTATAGATGAAAACACACACCAGATACTCCTTTGAGAATTTTTCTACTTCCTTTAATCTTTTCTGTGGCTTCTTTCGCTCTCTCTATTTGTGGTGAAGGAAAGTTTTTGGCAAAATTGAGGTAGACAGATATTTAGTCAAGGGGTAATAGGAATGGATAGAGGGGCTCCTAACCCTGTTACTTTATTTACCTTGAATCATATTTGGAGTCATAGCATATAGGTTTACCTTTATTTTAACTTGGGTATAGAGGAAAATATCGGATAAATGGTAGTCTTCCTTTCTCCATCTGCGTATGTTTTGTTCTCAAACTCCCTGGAGCAGAGATGTGCTGAGTGTAACGCAATATGTCACTCTTAACTGGGTTGCTACTTCTAGCTGTCACTTTTGATCAGAAGGCACACAGGTTTGGGGCATGAAACTTGCAAATAAAAATCAGGGAAATAAAAACAATTTCCATTTTCACTTAAAAATTCACCAACTGTGATGCTCTGAGCAGCATGTGGTGGTTAAGAAAACATGTCTTTCATTTGTCTCGCTTCTATTGAAAATATAATTTGGAGAAAGTGAAGAGCGAAAATGTTTCTTTCAGCTTCCTGACTACTTGGGAATACTGTGAAGATATCATTTTAATTAAATATAAGCTGTGAAGTCTGTTCCCCTCCTGTCTTAGGCCTAATAAGGCCAAAGAGACTCTATGTCACATTTTAATTCACTGGTAGATAGAAACATTTTGAATTATTTGCCCAAATAGCCAAGATTTTCAAAACATGGCTCTTAGGTCCCCATGGTTCTTCACTGTAAATTGTTAAGTGCTTTCTTACAACAGCTGCAGCAGTGCTTACATAACAGAACCTAAACAACATTGAACACTTAGCATAAAACGGTAACATCTAATTTCAGGTTTAGTTAAGTCTCAGCCTGCTTTCTGTGTTTGGAGAATCTTGTCTGCCACCCTGATTCCTGTCAGAAATCATATTATTGGTTTTCATTTTTTCTCTCTAGATCATGGCTTTTCACCCCTGTGTTGCTAGTAAAAGCTCCACAGGGCAGAAATTTTCACTTTTTATAACTACAAAGCCCCAAAGGTAGAAAATTGTATTGTGTATAAAATAATCACGGGCTTATCAATTCTACTTGTTTTGAAAAAATATTGTAAATTTTAATTTAAAAATAATATAACCCCCTTAATGCTTTAATATTATTTTGATCAGTTTCCAGCAAATTACATGCCAAATCTGGTCAAATGAACCAAGTAAAAGGTTGAAATAATTTCTTAAAAGTCATTGTGCACCTATCAGAATGGCCAAAATCTGGAAAACCAACACGACCAAATGCTGGTGAGGACGTGAAACAACAAGAAATCTCATTCTTGTGCCCTGGCTGGTGTGGATCAGTGGATTGAGCAGCAGCCTGCAAACCAAAAGGTTGCCAGGTTCAATCCCCAGTCAGGGCTCATGTCTGGGTTGAGGGCCAGGTCTCCAGTAGGGAGCACATGTGAGGCAACAACATATTGTTTCTCTCCTCCTCTTTCTCCCTCCCTTCCCTGTCTAAAATTAATATTTTTTTAAAAAACTCTCATTCATTGCTGGTAGGAATGAAAAATAGTACAGTCACTTTAGAAGGCAGTTTGGTGGTTTCTTATAAAGTAAACATATTCTTACCTTATGATCCAACAATTGCATTCCCTGATGTTTACCCAAAGAAAAGTTAGGTCTACACAAAATCCTGCACAGAGATATTTATATATCAGCTTTACTCATAACTGAGAAAATCTGGAAGCAGTCATGATGTCCTTCAGTAGGTAAATGGGTAAATACCCAGCAATGGAGTGTTATTTGGTGCTAAAAGGGAATGAGCCATCATGCCATGAAAAGGTATGTAGCAACCTTACATACACATTACTAAGTAAAAGAAGACAATCTGAAAAGGATATGATTCTGACTATATGACATTCTGAAAAAGCCAAAACTACTGGGAAAATTTAAAGTTCAGTGGTTGCCAAACCTGTTGACTGTCCAACATCAAGAGTAAACCCTAAAGTAAACTGTGGACTATGGGTGATTTCATGTGTCAATATAGGTTCATCCTGGGCTTAAAAAAAAGTACCACTCCTGTGAGTGATGTTGATCATGGAGGAGGATATGCATTGTGATAGCGGAAAGTATATGTGAAATCTCTCTACTTTCCCCCAATTTTGTGATAAACCTAAAACTACTCTAAAAAATAGTTTCAAGTAGTGTGGACTGGACAAAAGTAAAGGTTGTTGAGGGAGTTTGCAGAGGCAAATAAGTAAGAATTTGGAATTAGAAGATTCCAAATTCCAAGAACAATTCAACTCAGTGGGAATTAAGCCATGAAAAGGACCTTGCTTATTTTAATGACTTTTCTAATGCCTTTCTTTAATTAAATAAAATTATTAAGGAAAATATTACAGAATTATATACAAGGGGGAACTCCCCAAAATGGATATTATTTATAAAATATTGTGTATTTATTCTTACATGCTTAAACTTCAGTCGCATTCAAAGGACTCTCCATTTGATGCAATGCACCATAGGTGGCAAACACAAGGCCTGCGGGCCAAATCCGGCCCTCCACCTCGTTTTATCTGGCCTGGCACCTTGTTCCTACATGATGGCAGCCCCGAGCTCTCACTTAACTGTTAAGGAGTAGTTGCATTTATACAGTCCTAAAGTTACATTCTGCCCTTTGAAGGCAACCGTGAGGCTGATGTGGTCCCTGGTGCAAATAAATTTGACACCCCTGCAATACACCTATGGAGATGTTTTGTTTTGTTTTTTAACACTGCTCAAAACAGTTTTTGAACTTGTCAATTTTGATGCCCTCTAGTGCTTTTGCCATTTTTTGTTTCCTCTCTTCCACATGGGCAAAAAGTTTCCCTTTAAGGACTATTTTCATCTGGAGAAACAAAAAAAAACTATGGTGAGATATGAATATGAAGGCGGGGCACAGGGATGATTCATGCTGTTCTGGGTCAAAAACTGCCGAACACTCAGTACAGTGTGGGCAGGTGCACTCATAAATCACCCATCATAAAATAGGCAAACACGGTGAAAGAAATTCACTGAAGCTGAATGGACCCTCTCATAACACCAACTGGTGCACTGATACAGATGGGTTCCTAGAACACTCACCTAGCAGGAGAAGCCTGTACTACAAGGGGCTCACCCTCCAGAAAGTAATTCCAGTTTTGTTTTTTGTTTTGTTTTGTTTTGTTTTGTTTTGTTTTGTTTTTTGAGCCTTCCCTCGAAAAGTAAAAAGTAAGCCCCTCATATCTTTTCTATCCCAATCCACTCTTAGGAATGGACACTGTAGTGCTTCTGAATATATCTGTTCTGGGCTTGCCTATGTATTTACTAGCACGGCAATCAAAGGCAATAAAATGAACAGTTAAGAACGTAACCATGCAACCAGCAGACTGAGTTCAAATCCCTCTGCTCCTTAGCAGCTCTGCAAATGTGAGCATGTTACTTAAAACCTCCTTGCAGTAGTTTCTTCATTTCTGCAACTGGGCTGATAATTGTATCTGCTTAATAGGTTGGTTGTAAGATTAAATGACACATATGGGGACCCTAGAATTGGGCTTAGCTGTAACTATCTGGCCTGGCTCTCACGTAGACATGTGTGTACATCTAGTTTTTCACACACAAACTGCTATCACAATGTCTATTAATTGTGTGAATTTATTTTTCCAAAATCAACATTTCACACTTTCTGATTTCAATGTTATCATCTTACTAAAATTGTATCAAACATACTTTTCATCTATAATCTCAAAGGAGAGCTTATTAGATTTCACACCCCATCCAACAATTCTGTCACTTTAATGGTTGTCCATTTCTGCTCACCCCCCCCCCCAAGGGTTCCAAAGGGTCATCACTATACAGCAGCTTCTTTCAGAATTGTCTTTGACACAATTCCCAAAGCACCAGGATGTTTGACAAGTTGAGATCACAACTGTCCAGGCCACGGACAACAGCTGAGGTGCTCAGCAGTCAGGAGTGGTGACAGGAGAGCCAGCCTTGGGGAAAAAGAACAGAAAGACATGGAAAGGCTGTCCTTGAGTCTGAAGGTTGAGGGCAGTGGTTGAGTTGAAGACCGACTGCCCGAGCAAAATCGGAACTGAAGTGTGAGTGTGGGGGCTGATGACACTGGGAAACAGTGTGCTCAGGGGAGCCTGGCTGAGTAGCAGGAACAGGCAAATCTCCAAGGCCTAAGAAGAAAGGCAGCAGGACTCAGGGACTTGGTAATCACGGGGCCAGAATCCAGACTGGGAACGTAGGCTGTGAAAATAGACATGAACAACAGCAAAAACTTCACCTTCCTGATGCTGGGCCAAAACTCTGCTTCATTTCAGGACATTTCTAGGAAGGCAACTAAACCCTAGACTGTGTGACCTGAGAAATGGCCCCACTTAGTTGGACTTGAAAGAGGAAGAGTCAGGTCCTGACAGCAGGACCCTTAGAGCACGTGACCAGAGATGGCCCACTGGCTGACCTTCAGGGTCCACAAGCAGCTGTAACTATTATGAAGCTTAGTGATTGATCAATTTTACTGAATGACCATAATGTGAATCTCTCATAAGACAAAAGTAAACTTTATTGAAACAACATTCCATCAGGGATGCTTTTACTCTGTTTAAGCACCAAATCCTTTCCATACTAGTAAGGAAGTGTGCTGTTCTCTCTATCCAGGAAATGATTTAGGAAAATATGAGTCTTTAATTATAAGGTTTAGTGAAAATGAAAAAAAAAATACTTATGGATCTTGACAGTAACCGCACTGAGAAAAGAGAAAACTTTGCATTTTAAAATGCAACAACTTGAATATGGAATTATACTAACCAATTACAAAGACTTCTGACAAATGAAAGGGGGGGAATCTTTGGCCTAGATCAGGGTGTCCAACTTTTTGGCATCTCTGGACCACACTGGAAAACCAGTTGTCTTTCACATTAAATACACAAACACTAATGAAAACTGATGAGCTAAAAAAGGTTTTCCATAAATTTACAATTTGGCATTGGGCCGCATTCATAGCCATCCCCGGCTACATGCAGTCCGCAGGCCTCAGATTGGACACCCCTAAGCCAGTCATGTTCTTCTCTGGATTCTGAGGCTCTGGGTTGTGTTTGAGGAAGGTGGTCGATAGTTGCTCCATGGCACCTTCCCCACTCACACCGTGGTGTCTGGTAATGATTCCTCCCGGAGTTGTATGGACACACAGCCTGCACAGGCAAACATGGCCACCCTACTGCTCATTTTTCTCTTTAAAGTTTGTTGCACAATCACCCGAACTACACATGGCTCCTTCGATAATTATATTTATATTCCCAGTCTCCAGTTTTGCAGTTGTTCAAAGCCAAATTTAAGAGCAGACTTTTCCAGCTGATTTATATGGTACCTTTGATCCCTTAAACATTCTCTTAAAAACACTTCATGGACACTACGCCTTATGCCTTGTATACAGAATGTCTGCCATACCAGCAGTAAGTTTCCTCAGTGTGGTTTAGCTACTTTACTATAAAGAAAGAACTTTATTTTATTTCCTTAAGCAGAAAGTACCACTTTCCAATTAGTCTTAGCTAAATCTGTATATCTGTATCCTGACATGAAACTTTTTTTTAATCCTCACCCAAGGACATTTATTTCCATTGTCTTTAGAGAGAGAGGAAGGGAGAGAGAGAAATATTGATGTGAGAGAGAAACATTGATTGGTTGCCTCCTGTACATGCCCAGACCAGGACTGAACACACAACCTATGTATGTGCCCTGACTGGGAATCGAACCTGCAACCTTTTGGTTATGGGACGATGCTCCAACCAACTGAGCCAGGGCCTGACATGCAACTTCTTGATACTATTAGATGAATATTGGCATTGCTGTTTATTAATATTATACTCAATGTTTATAGACTACATGTTTTGTAACATATTGCATGCTACAATTATATGATGATATTAAAATGAATAAAAAGTAGTCTCTCTCCTAAAGAAGTTTACAGTCTTGTAAGCAAGGAGGACAGGAGCACAGAAAATTAAAATTCAATGTAAGTTCCTTAAGGAGAATATAATTTCAGTGCCTCGTAAAGGACAAGTGCTCCTATTCTTTGTGCTCTCGGTCTCTAGTATTTATTATACTTTACCATTCAGTGATTAAACAACTGCTATCCTAGCTTATGAATGAAAGGGCTATATTAGCCTGGCATGTGATGACAACGCCTAGTGATTGGTTGAAATTGAGAAGGATTCCAAAAGAAAGACAGTTCAATTTCAGCCTCGAAAGATAAGATACTGGTGGACAGAGAAGACACCAAAACATTCCTGGCGTAGTGTGAACAAAGCCATGCATACATACATACATGTTCTCTCTGTCTGGTGTTCTCCTTCCCCCAGACATCATGCCTCATCCTCACTGTAATCAGATGTCAGATGTCATCCTGCTGGAGACTCCTGTCCTGATGACCTTTTCTAAGGAAGCTCTCTCTTCATCACTCTCTCCTTGTTTCTTTAAAAATTTTCCTTCTTAGCTATGTGTATATTTTACCTATTTTTTTAGTGTCTGTGTATCCTGATTTAAATATAAGCCCCACAGGACAGAGAAAGTAGTGTCTGTTTGGTCTGCTTTAGAAGCCTCAGATTCAAAGACAATGTGTAATACAGAGGAGATAGTTAACAGAGTTGTGGCCATGGCTGTTTTGGAGGCCATGTGGGAGGCAGGAAGGAAGGAAATACAGTGGACGTGGACATTTGAACAACGTAGTTTTGAACCACACAGGTCCATTTATACTTGGATTTTTTCAACAAATACTGTAACTGTACTTTCCTTTTTTGTGTGATTTTAATGTTTTCTTTCCTCCAGCATACCTTATTGAAAGAACACAGTATATAATATACATAACATACAAAATACAGATTATTCAACAATTAACATTATTGGAAAGGTGGTCAACAGAAGACTGTTGGTAGTTTTATGCAGATTTCCGACTGCGGAGTCAGGTGGGGATATAGTCAAGCCACTAACCCTGATATTGTTCAAGGGTTACCTGTATAATGGATTAGGAGGCATGCTTATTAAGGATAGCTTGAACAAAGTGGTTTTCTCTCCCTGGTTCAGCTCAATGGCAAACAAGCCAACACTTAGTCACCATAACGTCCACTCAGGAGATTCCCTGGGTCACTCCCCTATAGAAGCCCTCTCTGTGCCTCCCCTTCCCTTAAAGAACAGGAATTTCATTTTTTTATTAAGTTGCCAATCCCATTAGATTAGCAAATTTAGTCATCTCCAGGCATCCTTTTGTACAGGTAGAGAGATGATCTTTGCAATAGAAATGGAAATATACATGATTCTGGTTATCTGAATGAATACCACCATGTGAAGCTGCCTTCCATGCCACCTGAAAATGCTACTTTGCAGTTTCATGACCTGTGTATATAATCAGTAGTTCTGATAGGCTTTGTCTTCCTTACTACTCTTCACTTCAATGTTCATATCTTTATTGTCCTTCTTAGGTATGACTTCTAGCAGAGCAATTTTACACCTCATTTCCCCCAGATTTGCTCAAGCACAGGTGATGATTTCATTGCCTTGAGTATCAGAATTCTGAACCCAGTCATGTGCTGCTTTGTTTAATATTTGTAAAATAATGCCAATCTTTTGTTTGGCTCATCTGTTAGTCATTTTACTTTTACTTAAGACACAGTTTTAACACATGCTACTCCATATTGAAACATTATTGATGAATTATATTATATGCTGAAGTTCAGTCTCACAGGTTACCCAACTTCTGTAGTTATCAAAATAAGCTATAAGGAACTAATTCCTTTTTTGACATTTGATATTATTTTATATTAGTTACAGGCACACAGCATAGTGGTTGGACTGTCATATAATTTTTAAAAGTGATTTCCCAATATTTCAGATACCCACTTCGCACCATACATAGTTATTAAATACTCTTGACTATATTCCCTATTTTGTATTTTACATCCTCATGACTATTTTGTAACTACCAATTTGTACTTTTAATCCCTTCATTTTCCCCCCAGCCTCCTTCCCTCTAACAAGTCTGTTCTCCATATCCATGAGTCTGTTTTGTTTTGTTCACTTATTTTGTTCTTTAGATTCCTTATATAAGTGAAATTAAATGCTATATGCCTTTTTCTGACTTATTTCACTTAGTATAAATACTCTCTAGGTCGACTCATGCTGTTCAAATGTTAAGATTTCATTCTTTTCTATGCGTGAGTAATATTTCACTTTCTATGTGTACCACAACCTTTTTATTCACTTGTTTATTGATAAACACTTGGCTTGCTTCTATATCTTGGCTATTGTAAATAATGCTTTAATGAATATAGGGGCATATATATCTTTTCAAATTAGTGTTTGGGGTTTTCTCAAATGTATTTCCAGAATCTTTCCTTCTGAAGATGTGGTCTAACATTCATAGTATCAAGGTGTAGCTCTTTTAAAATACACTTTAATAAACTTTTCAAATTAAAAAAGAAAAACAGTGCTGAGAGTTAGACATGGTTTAGGAGCATGGCAAGGTCTAAGAGCTGGTAAACAGAAATTTCAGCAGCAGAGCTCCTCGTGTGCTCTTTGTGCGGAATCAAATTCTTGTGTCTGTGCATCTGATTGGATAGTAGTGGAAACATCACTTTGTTCCTCACACAATGGAGCATGAGCTGTAGGCTCATGGTTTCAGACTATAGTTACTGAAAACAGCCCTGAGAGGTTAAGAAATTTGCCAAAATCAGATATTTAACTGGAGACAGTGTTATAAACCAGAACTCTTGTGACTTCAGCAAGCAATCCCAGCACCCATGCCACTCATGCTTAATAAATTTGTATATTTCAGTGCCTGAATAAACTAGTGAATCTAGACTTGTTCCACAAGTCAGTTAATTTTCGGCATGGGCTTTTGTAGATGTCACGAGCATGGTATACAAAAATTTCTTTGGCCACAAGAAATTTAATACCAAATGTATGACAGAGATCTAGTGGCTTAAAAATAAGTCTAGACCAAACATCATGAAGTAATC
The DNA here is from genome assembly GCA_004027475.1 of Anoura caudifer. Lineage (NCBI taxonomy): Eukaryota > Metazoa > Chordata > Mammalia > Chiroptera > Phyllostomidae > Anoura > Anoura caudifer. The sequence goes on from PVKU01012035.1 coordinate 16,448, forward strand.
AACTATTCCAAGTTTCTTGATTAATAAAGAGAGAACAGTTTTATCCTGTTATTTATTGATAAGCCAATTTTAATAACTTTAACCATATGCAATCCATTTTATTATTCTGCTTATTCAAGTAGAATTCCTCCAACTACACTTTAAAATCCTGAGTGGAGAAATAGTGTCAGGTTTAGAACAGCCAGAGCACATTACTTACTATACCTTTTATGATGCACTTTTATACTTTCAGGATATAAAAAAACTTAAAGGATAGAAACTTGACTCCCCAGATATGTCAAGAGAAGCATCATTACATCCCTGCCCTTAACCTTTGTTCACGTCTGGGAGAGCCCTTTGCTGCGTCCCTCTATCCTGTAGCTCTAGAACACGTCAATTTTGATATGATTGCACATAATGATTTGAAGAAGTCAGAAGTTAGTAGGATGCAAGGAAATCAGTGTTGTATCTAGGGTGATGTATACTTTTGGAGTTAGAAAAATAAGGGTTCAGACCGCATCACATATCTTTTACTCTTAGGCCAGTTACTTAATCTCTTTGAGATGCAATGTGTTCCAATGTACTGGAGATACATTGCTTTGAGGACTAAATTAACAATTTCTGTGTATTTCCAGAATACTGTGAGGTTCAGTACTGTAACCACCAGTCACTTGAGCCTACTGAGCACTTTGAATGTGACTAGTCTGAATAATTATATGCTGTAAATATTATAAATAGTTGAAGACAGCGTCAAAAAGCAAAATGTGTCATTAATAATTTTATAATCATTGAATGTTGAAATAATATTTTAGATACATAGGGTTAAATAAAAGATAAACATGATTTTATTTACTTTATTAATGTCTCTACTAGAAAATTTAAAATTTTAAATATTTCTATTGTACAACATTGCCCTTTACATATTTGCTTTTTTCCTCCTAAAATCACCTTCAAAAAGAGGAGTTCTATTTTATCTTGTCTTAGTATCTATTGAAAATTCTGACATGAATCTATGTATAAAGTTTTCATTGAGTAAAATAGTTACTTTAATCAGGAATGCTTAATGAAGTTTCCTAAAGAAGCATCAGGCAAGTTTAAACCAATCTTTGTTGGTTTCCTTCCCCATTTATTAGTTAGAATTCCAAGTAATATTTGTTTGGGTCTTGCTGCTTCATAGATTAAAGAAGCTATTATGAGCAAAGTAGAAAAGATATTGAACTAAATGAAAGCTAAAACATAACATATTCAAATTTGAAGAATGTATTTTAATAACTACCTGGAATAATGTGTATGGCATTACATACAAAAATTCTAAAATAATTATGTAAACTTCCATATTAAAAACTAATAAGAGCAAATTAAACAGAAAATGGGAATAATTTAAATGAATATATTAGTAAAATAAAAGCAAAAATAAAGAAAATGAATGTACCCATAATTTTATTTTTTAAAAATCAGGAACCTGATAAACCCCTAGTCTGAGTTCAGGGCAGAAGATTCTACAGATCCTGTGTATGTTAAAGGTATAATAGGACTCATACCAATTAATGACTGTCAATAAACTCAACAACATAGGTGAAATTTTAAAATTCCAAACTATCAATGCACCTAAATAAAATAGATACCCTGAATCATTTATATCTATTAACTTGATTGAATTGTAGCTTCATACTTTCCACAAAGAAAAGTTCAAACCAATCTGGCTCCAATGATTAATTGTGTCAAAGAAGAAAAAATATAAATTCTATGCATACTCTTCCAAAATCAGAAAAGGAAATAAGTTAGGTGATGGGTATGTTAATTGACCTGATGGGGGAGAATCTTTACACAATATATAAATATATCAAATTATCATGTTGTACATTTTAAATACTTATATTTTATGTGTTAATTATACCTCAAAAAAACTGGAAAAATTAAAAGTATATATCAATGCCTTTTATAAGCAAAGAAACAAAATTTCTTAAGAAAACGTTAGCAAGTTGAATCTAGAAATATATAAAAAATATAATACCCCATGACCAAGCCTGCAGTTAAAAGATTTTTGACAAATATGTGACTCCAGGAATTCAAGTTAGTTTACCATTACAAAAATTTAGAATAATTTCCAATGTTAATAGATTATAAAAGCAAAGCCATAAACTTAATAGATACAAAAAAATTTTGTCAAAGTCCAGCACTCAGCTGAAGATAAGCAACACACACACACACTATAATTTGTGGCAAGATAGCTACAAATTACTGTACTTAACATTAAAAGACTAAGTATTTTCACCCAGGATAAAAACCAAAAGCCAAGTATGCCTACTCTCAACACTTTTATTCAGTGTTGTATTGGAGATCCTAGCTGGTAAGATAAGGAAAAAAACATACATATCGTGCAGGTGGAAAGAAACAGAAAAATTGTCTTTACTCATAAATGACATAATTCTAAGGAATTCATACAGAAACAGTCAAAATAAGTCAGTTAGGTAAAAATTTATATATGATTTGAACAGAAACTTAACTAAAGATAGCATATACATTGCTCTAAAAAACACATAAAAAGAGCTCAGCATTATGAGTCATCAGATGCATATGCAAACCACAATAATATTGCACTAGGCATTCATTAGAATAGTTAAAATAAGAAAGACTACCTACACCAAGTTTTGGTGAATATGTATAGTAACAAAATCTTACACATTTTTGGTAGGAAGTTAAGTAGTGCAACCACTTGGGGAAACAATTTTTGCAATTTTTGAAAATCTTAAACGTGTATATACCATGTGACTCATCAATCCTACTCATAGGCATTTACCAAAGAGAAACAAAAGACATATAGAGTGGTATCTTGGTACTCATTGTTAATTCATTCCGGAACTCAGGACAAGTGCCCAAACCAAGGAGTACCGAAGGATGAAGCATTTTGTCTTGCAGGGCACCATTGTGACTCATACAAGTTCTAGCAAGTGCAGTGGGTCCCCAGCAAGCTCTGAGTGCTGCAACATTGTTTGCTGCATCAAAATGCAGCAAATACAGGGTTTAACGAGTTCTGAAGCCTTCAAGTACTGAGGAATGACTGTATAACTTATACATGCATACTTAGAATTTTATTTGTTAGTATTAAAAAAATGGGAATAATCAAATGTCCAACAATAGTGGATAAATATATTTTGATAATATTTATACAATGGATTATTAGTTAGAGATAAATTAGAATGAGGTGCTAATACATGTAAGCACATGGATGGTTATCAAAGAACTGAGCAATAGAAACCGAATATTAAAAATACTATATAAATCTACCTATATGGAATTCTAGAAAAGGCAAAACTAACCTACAGTGTCAAAAAGCACATCAAATTTTGCTTTGGATTCAGAGTGTGTGAAAGGCTGTGGGGGTGAAAGCAGATTTCACTGTAAGGATTAGGAGTAAAAATCTGTGGTCTGTTCTATATTTCAAATGTAGTGGTAATTGTCAAAATTCATTGACATATATACTTAGAATGAGTACAGTTTCATGTTTGTAAATCATACTTCAATAAAATAAATTTAAATAGTGAGTACAAATTGGTTGCTAGGGAGAGGGGATAGGTATGGGAAATGTGAGCAGAGGCACCAAGGGAGGAAAGCAAAGCATATGGCATGTGTGGAAAGCAGCGGTGAGGTCCGCTTGACTGGAACAAAAGACAAGTCGTTGCCACACAAAGTAGAAAGTTAAATAGAGCTAGAATGTGTACAGTCATAAACATCAGAATAAATGTCTCAAATATTATTTGTGAACCAATGATGGGACACCAATTGATTTTGTTTGCCTTTCTTCCTCTTTCCTTCCTCTATCTTTCCCTTCCCTTCCCTTTTGATTTGAAGTGACATCCTCAGACAAGTGGATAAGCGAGTCTCCAGGAAGCCATGGCCGGAACAGTGCCGTGGTTTCTCCTGAAATGGTAGGATGTCTTTGGCCTCTGATTTGCATAAGCTCCCTGACCATCAAATTGCAGTGTTCATGCTCACAATTACCATCAGCACAACTCTTAAATATGTGATTTCACACAACCAAAATGGAAGTATAGGCATAGGGTTCTAGGCATTTGGGGGGGGGGGGGCGGGGAGTGCATTGGGTAAAATCAAATACTTTCTCAAATATGTATTTTAATCATATGATCACAATAGTGATTATTTTAATCACTATTATTTTTGTCTTGATTTTCAAAATAATTCTCATAAGATCTGGATAAAAATATGAAGGCTTTGTCAACATTTTTTTCCTCCAGTCTCAAGGTTAAATTCCACTTGAGGAATTACAAGGATTCATCACATATACAGGAATATTGCAAAGGCTAAAGAATGGAGATTCTTTATAAACAAATCTGTAAAGTTCAATATTAGGTAAAATAATGTTGTTCTCGCCAGATGGCTAATTTGCATGGCTTCATTTAACACTTGACTTTTCCACACTTATTTGCTTATTGTAAAGACTTATAAGAAATACATTACCTCAAATTTTGAAAGAAAAAATTACCCTGCAAAAATCTGGCTGCCAGATTTGAACCTTGCTATTCATGTTTTTGAAATAAAGGGGAAAAGACGTTTAAAGGATTTGGGGCCTTGAAAAGGCCTGGCTGCTTCTGCAGCCTGCAGCAAATTAGTCTCTTTTGGCATTAACAAGATTTTAAAGTTTCATATAGAGAACGTCAATATAAAATTTTACAGGAAAAGGGTGAAGTCAAAATCAAAGTAAGTTCTCAGTATTAGTGTCATTTAATAGTTAAATTACTGTGTATAATAAAACTTGTTCAAAGGTTTTATAGGAATAATTTAAATTAAATTAAATTATAGAAATATGTTGATATATTGATATGATATTGAATTATAACAATATATTAGTATAACTCATTTATTTTAATGTCTCATCAATGCCAGTATTATTTCCTATTTGTGTGTGGCACAACTGATGATTATTCTTCATTATTATCTCATCACACTCTTATAATCCCATATACACCACTCATAATTGAGAACTGAACTTCATAAAATAACTCAGAAGCATTGTCTGAGGCAGATATGAAGAAATTCTAGACTGGGTCACTTCCATTCCCTCCTTCTGTGGTCTTTATTTTGCACTGTGGTGAATTTGCACAATCATTTGATAGTTATCACTGCTGCTTTCTCCTAGCCAACTAAATTAAAAAAAAAAAAAGGATAGGACAAAAAACTTAACACTTGGAAATTGTACAAATTCACAAACAAAAGACATTTGGCAGAGGGGATCTCCTTCTATTTTGGTATTATTTAGACTGAAGCCTGAAAGATTGAGACTGAGATTTGAATCCTGTGTCTCCAACTAAGTGTTGCTGGGGAGAATTTTATTCTTGACCTCAGTTTTGTCACCTATACAATGAAAAAGGCCTAACTATGCATGATACAATTTCATGAGGATAAAAATTCTATTAGAGCACTTTGTAAAGCTTTAAACCAAATTAAACATACTAACATCATCAACAAAAAGGCAAAATATGTGGAGACTTGAATTTAAGTCCTGACTCCAGAATGTGTTAATTATGAGCTGGGCATGTTTTGCAAATTTCTCTAAGCCTCAATTTCATGATCACTAAACTGATGATACTCTCTATTTCATAGAGTAACTGTGAGGATTAAGTGATAATCTATTTATACACAAAGTAGCTGGGTTTACCTCTGAGAGCAATTCTTAATGTTGAACCCCAACCCCATAGATGAAGCGGCTCCTGCATCTATGGTTCAGAATAAATGCAAGCTTGTCAAACATAAGGCATAAAATACAAAGTTCTTTGAACTTTTTAAATAACTTCTTCCCCTCTTCTCCCCCTTCTCTTCCTAGTCTCCTTCTCTTCCTCTCCTCCTTCTTTTCCTTCTTTCCTCTTCTTTCTTGTTTTCTTCTCCTCCTTTTTCTCCTTCTCTCCTTTTTTTGTCAGAATTACTGCTTTTTCAATAATCAGGCTGGTGTTCTTCTTTATAATATTTCATAATAAATGCTATCTGAGTATGCTAAGGTGCCAGTACGCCAATGCTTAATTATGCATTCCCCTCTACACTTCTTAAACAATACTCTCCAGTAATTTATCAATGTCCCTAAATTTATGTCTTCCCATTTCCTTGTTTCCTTCTATTTCATATGGTCAGGAATATCATCTATTTTTCAATAGTTTAAAAACTATCATTTTCTATACAAATTAAAAGCAATGAAGAGTTCAGCAAAACACACTTTTAAAGTTCTGTTTCAATCAACCAATTTCTCAATAGATAAATTAGTTGTAGAAGTTGCTGTGCTAAGATCTATAGGAATTCAGAAAAGTATAAGCTTCGATATACTTACAATCTAATTATAGATTTTTAAAAGTACGCCTGATATATTCTGGAATTTGTTAGAAACACTATATTTATTCTCACAATAGTCCTCTGAAGTGTACATTATTATCATAAAAATGGGGAAACTGAGGCTTAGATTCCATGTCTTGCCCAAGGTCATAAGACCAGGAGTCATTACAGCTGGCATTTGAACTGAATCCGGTTCGACTCCATACCCTTTATGCTTTTAATTGTGCACACTAGTGCATGACTTGCATATGTGTTTTCAAAACACTCTATTACTTTTGATTTACTAAAAATTTTCCAGGGTTTTATATATTTCATAAAGGATATTGGTCTCTAGTTTTCTTTTCTGATAATGGTTTTGTCAGGTTTTGGTACCAAGGTAATGCTGCTCGTATAAAATCAGTTAAGACATGTTTTTCCCACTTCTATTATCTGGAAAATTTGTGTATCATAAGTATTATTTATTTCTTCAGTGCTTGGTAGAATTTTCAAATAAAGCCACTTGGACCTGGAATTTCCTTTGTGGAATAGTTTCTAACAGTAACTTCAACTTTTGAATAGATAAAGGTAAATTCTGGCCATGTAATTTTTTTTTGCTTGAATGAATTTTGGTATTCTGTATCGTTGGAACTGGCCCATTGTAAGTTGGCAAATTTATTGGCAAAAAGTTATTTTTTTATTTTAATTCTTCTTGTACAGTTATGTGTCTTTTACTCCCATCCAAGCCCACTGCCCCAACCCTCCCCACCTCCCTCCCATTTCCACCCCCTCTAGTTTTTGTCCATGTGACCTTCATACTTGATGCTCCAAACCCTTCCCCTTTTCTCCTGAAATTCCCTCCCCTCTCCCCTCTACTGACTGACAGCGTGTTCTCAATTTCAGTGTCTTTGATTATATTATGCTTGTTTGTTTGTTTTGTTGATTTAGGTTCCTGTTAAAGGTGAGATCATATGGTATTTGTCTTTCACCACCTGGCTTATTTTACTTAGCATATTGCTCTCCTGTCCCATCCATGCTGTTGTGAAGAGTAGGACCTCCTTCTTTCTTTCTGCTGCACAGAATTCCATTGTGTAAATGTTCCATAGTTTCTTGATCCATTCATTTACTGATGGGCACCTAGGTTGATCCAACACTTGGCTATTGTAAATTGTGCTGCTATGAACATAGGGGTGCATAGGTTCTTTTGGATTAGTGTTTCAGGGTTCCTAGGATATAATCCTAGCAGTGGGATTGCTGGGTCAAAAGGTAGATCCATTTTTAGTTTTCTTAGAAAATTCCATACTGCTTTCCATAGTGGTTGTACCAGTCTGCAATCCCAGCAACAGGGCACTAGGGTCCCCTTTTCTCCACAACCTCTCCAACACTTGCTGTTTGTTGCTTTGTTTATGATGGCCATTCTGACTGGTGTGAAGTGGTATCTCACTGTGGTTTTAATTTGCATCTATCTGATAGGTAGCAATACTGAGCATCTTTTCATGTGTTTCTGGATCTTCTGTATGTCCTCCTTGGAGAAGTGTCTGTTCAAGTCCTTTGCCCATTTTTTAATTGGGTTGCTTGTCTTCTTAGAGTGGAGTCGTGTAAGTTCTTTGTATATTTTGGAGATTAAACCCTTGTCTGAGGTATCATTGGAGAATATATTTTCCCATACAGTCGGTTCTCTTTTTATTTTAATACTGTTTTCTTTAGCCGTGCAGAAGCTTTTTATTTTGATGAGATCCCATTTGTTCATTCTTTCCTTTATGTCCCTTGCTTTAGAGGACATATCAGTAAAAATGTTGCTGTGTGAAATATCTGAGATTTTCCTGCCTATGCTCTCCTCTGGGGCTTTAATGGTGTCACGGCTTATATTTAAATCTTTTATCTACCTTGAATTTTTGTGTATGGTGTAAGTTGGTGCTCCAGTTTTATTTTTTTGCACATAGCTGTCCAGTTCTCCCAACACCACTTGTTGAAGAGGCTATTTTTACTCCATTTTACGTTGCTGCTCCCTTTGTCAAATATTAATTAACTGTAGAGAATTAGGTTTATTTCTGGGCTCTCTATTCTGTTCCACTGGTCCATGTGCCTGTTTTTATGCCAGTGCCAAGCTGTTTTGATTACAGTAGCCTTGTAATACAGTTTGGTATCAGGTATTGTGATCCCTCCTACTTTGCTCTTCTTTCTCAAAATTGCTGCAGCTAATCGGGGTTGTTTATGGTTCCATATAAATTTTTGAAGTGTTTGTTCTATGTCTGTGAAATATGCCATTGGTACTTTCATAGGTGTATTGCATTGAATTTGTAAATTGCTTTGGGTAGCATGGACAGTTTGATGATGTTAATTCTTCCAGTCCACAAACACAGTATATGTTTCCATTTGTTTGTGTCTTCCTTGATTTCTTTCTTCAGTGCTGTGTAGTTTTCTGCATACAGATCTTTTACCTCCTTGGTTAGGTTTATTTCTAGATATTTTATTTTTCTTTTTGCTATATCAAATGGGTTTTTCATTAATTTCTGCTTGTGCTCTTTCATTGTTGGTATACAAAAATGTCATTGATTTCTAGATATTGAGTTTGTATCCAGCTATTTGGCCAAATTCATTTATTAGATCAAGCAGTTTTTTGGCCAAGTTTATAGGATTTTCTATGTACACTATCATGTCATCTGCAAACAATGATAGTTTTGTTTCCTCCTTTCCAATTTGGATGCCTGTTATTTCCTTTTCTTGTCTAATCGCTGTGGCTAAGACTTCCAATACTATATTGAATAGAAGTGGTGAAAGTGGACAACCTTTCTTGTTCCTGATCTTAGTGGAAAAGATTTTAGTTTTTGCCTGTTGAGTATGATGTTGGCTGTAGGTCTCTCATATATGGCCTTGATTATGTTGGGGAATGCTCCCTGTATTCCCACTTTGCTGAGTGTTTTTATCATAAATGGGTGCTGTAGCTTATCAAATGCTTTTTCTGCATTTATTGATATGATCATGTGATTTTTGTCTTTGCTTTTGTTTATTTGTGAATGTTGAACCATCCTTGCATCCCAGGGATGAATTCCACTTGGTCAGGGTGTATGATCTTTTTAGTGTATTGTTGGATGTGGTTTGCCAATATTTTGTTGAGGATTTTAGCATCTATGTTGATCAGCAATATTGGCCTGAAGTTTTCTTTCTTTGTTGTGTCTTTATCTGGTTTTGGGATTAGGATGATGCTGGCTTCATAAAAAGAGTTTGGGAGTCTTCCATCATTTTGGATTTTTTGGAATAGTCTGCAAAGGATAGGGGTTAGCTCTTCCTTAAATGCTTTGTAAAATTCTCCTGTGAAACCATCTGGCATCTGCTATCGCACGCACGTGCTCAAGTGTCCACGGTCACGTGCAGTTGTATCCATTTGTGGGTGGGCATCTTTAGTCGCAAGCAGACCCGGCTCCCTCCCTAGAGCCCCTAGCTGGCCTGGCAAGTGCAGCCTGGGGCCTTGGCAGCCCTGGTCTCTGCACTGATTCCTGGGCTCTTGTTGTTCTCCTAAAAATCGGTACTCTCCTTACTGTCCAATTTTTCAATGTCCTCTACAACCTTCGATCTCCTACTTTCAAATGTGCTGTGTTTCCGCTGGTTGATCATTCCGTTTCTCCACAGATCAGCCAGGTTCCTCTCCCATGTGCAGGGGGAAATGGAATCTGCTTCCTCCTACTGTGCCACCATCTTCAGTTAGCTCCAAAAAGTTATTCTTATATTTCCTTATTAACCTCTCTGTGTCTAAAGAATCTGAAGGATATGTCCTTCTCCCTGGTACTGGTAATTATTTTCTTTCTCTCTTCTCCCTACTCCTCTCCCTCCTACCCACATACACTCATGTATTTAGGTTACTGTGGATGACTGTGTCAATCTTCCTGGTCTTTTTAAAGAACAGTTTTTTTAATTGATTTTTCTCTGTTCTTTTGATGTTTTACAAATCACTAATTTAAACTCTTATTATTATCATTTCCTTTATTCTGCTCATTTAGAAGATTTTGGGTTGGCAAAAGAAGTCCATATGTTTCTTTTTCATAAAATAAAAGACACATATTTCATTTTCACCAATAACTATTGATTCAGATATTTTGAGTATATTGGCTATCTCCCACACAGCATAACATTGATTGTTCTCAATTAATGTCTCAATTTGATTGCTATCAACTGGTCTACCCAAACTTCGAGCATCATCCAGTAAGAAATCTGCAACACTGAAACTTCACAAACTACTTTTGACACATTTGATCACTCACAGCATCTTCTCCATACATTGCACAAATCTTTTCTTTTTGCATTTCAATTGTTTTTTTTTACCTTTCTTGGAATAATAAAGCATAATATGCTAAAAATGTTGCATATTTTCTTCCATCTTCAATATTAATATGGCTACACAAAAATTCACCAATTTAATAATTTTTAATGCATGCTTATATGACAGCTGTCACAATACAATCTAACAAAATTGTTTTGAAGGAAGTAAAAGACAAGTGCTACTAGAGCCATCTTACACGCAAAACAACAAAGAACTTTTTGGCCAACCCAGAGCCATCTTACACACAAAAAAACAAAGAACTTTTTGGCCAACCCAGTATTTGGATTCCTTGAACAAAAAGCAAGTCCATCCACAGAAAGGAAGTAATCAGGTGGCTTCATACTTCTTCAAAGCAACATTATATGCCAGAAATAAAAAAATAAAGGAAATTGTGAAAATACCTAAAGGGAAACACAGGTTACTTGGTATGTTTATTTATACCCAGCAGATTGTCTTTCAGGAAACAGAGTCAGTTTAATTTCCCTAGTTTTCTCAAATGGAAGTTTCTACAAATAAAAGTTCCAGTGATTTAAGCCTTTTCTTTATTTCTAATTTAAGTACTTAGTACTGTTAGTTTTCTTCTAAGGACTCCATTAACTTAATTACAAAATGTTGATACGTGTGTTTTATTGTCACTTAGTTCAAACTATTTTCTGTTTTCCCTTTTCATTTCTTCTTTGTCCCATTGGTTAGTTAAAAGTGGTGTTAAGTTTACACATATCTAGATAGTTGCTTGATTCTTGTCTCATTGATTTCTACTTTAATTCTGTTATAATCAGAGAACATACTGAGGCCTGTCCAGAAAAAGTTCAACCATTGTCAATATAATGAGAACAGTTTGCATAACATCAATGTAACAAGGGGAGTGGACTGGAATGTATACATGTGAACAGTGACAACTTCACTGTACTAGTCAGTGGGGGTGGCAGACACTGTGGAGTGAGCACGTATACTGTGTGGCCAACCCATTCAAAATGAACAACTAAAGCAATGAATCTGCATCAGATTTGGCATTAAGTTTGAACATACCTCTGCAGAAACTATTTGGATGATACAGGAGGCTGCAGCCATGGCCAACTGCTGATTGGCAGCTTTATCATGACAATGTGCCCACTTATGCATCGAAGTCTATGCAGAGTTTTCTAGCAAAACATCAGATCACACAGGTGACTCAGCCCCACTTATAACCCACCTTTGAAAGGGAAGAGATTTGAGACCAAAGGGACGAGATTCTGGAAAATATGACAGGCAGCTGATGGTGATTTGGAGAACTATATGAAGTCCCAAGGTGCCTGCTTCAAAGGGGACTGAAGCATCATTGATTTGTGTACAATTTATTTTGTGTCTTCCATAAATGTCTCTTTTTCATAGTGCATGGACCGATACTTTCTGGATAGAACTCGTACACTATATCACTCACACACTCTGTCTGACCATATAACTCTTTATAATGTATTTTTATAATGTATTGTAAATGTATAATGTATGTCTCAGAATATGATATGTCATAGAAACTATTTTATATGCACTGGAAAAATATTTTTTGCTGACATTTTGTTTGATTATAAGTATCAATTTGTTACGGTGTTTTAAAAGTTCAAGTATTCTATATTCTTAGAGATTTCTGCCTACTTGTTACATAAACTATTAAGAGGAAAGTATTTCTTCTTCTGTAGCTGTGAAGTATCTATTTCTATTTTTAGTTATATTAGTTTTCGATCCATAAGTTTGAATCCCTATGTGAGTTTTAAATAAATTTAAGATATTTATTTATTCTCTGTAAATTGTTTTTCTTTATTTTATTATATCCCTAGCATCCTTGATTATATTGTTCTGAGGTTTACTTTACATGATGTTAACACTGCCACTCACCATTCTTTGATTAACATGTGTATGGTACATACAGGGTCCAGCAAAAGTAAGGCCTACTTGAATGTGGTTGGTAGGACAATAATATGGGTGTAATAATTTAGAGTTTCAATTTGAATATTTCACCTATAATGTCATATGGTGTGCTTGAGTCTGATATTGCTATACTACAGAATTACATGATTATGTTTCTGTAATAAAAAGGGGGCACATTATTTGTGCCAGACCCTATATTTTTCCATCAGTTTAATCTATTTTTCTATTTAAAGTAAATTTCTTGTAGACAGCATATACTTGAGTATTTTTGTGTTATAATTGTGCTTTGAAGTGAAGTGTTTAGCCAGTTTACATTTAATAAAAATTTTTGATATGGATATATTAAGATCTATCTTGCTATTTGTTATTTGTCCCATACTTGTCCTTCCTTTTTCTCTTTATTTTGATGGTTTCTACCAACTTATTTTTATCTCCTTATTGGCTCTTAAACTGTTCCTCTTTGTTTTATTTGTAATAGTTGCTATAGATTATCTAAAATTCTCTCAGTTTAGCACAGTGCATCTTCAAATACCAATCACACATAGTTGGAAGCACATGGCAACACTGTACATCTTCCCGCTTAGTCTTGGTGTCATCATTGTCCAGCACTTCTCTGTGCTACAAACACTATATATATATTGTTACTATCTTGTTTTAAACAATTTTATTTCATACAATTTAATCATATGAAGCATTGCATTTCAGATATGCTAATTTTTCCATTTCTCTCATTTTTTTGTGTGGATTTGGGTTTCTACTGGTATTACATCTACCTGATGAACTTTCTTTAACATTCCTTATAATTCAGGTCTTAGCCATTGTTCACCTGAAAAAATGTTCATCTCCCCTTCACTTTTGAAAGATATTTCACTTCATATATAATTTAAGATTGATAGGTGTTTTACTTGTTTTTAACAATGGCATGCTATTGTCTTCTGGTCAGCATTGTGTGTAACAAGACTTCTGTTGAGATTGTTATCTTTGTTCTTTATCCCGAGTACACCTTCAAGATTTTATCTTCTGTTTTCAGCATTTCAACTAATATATACCTAGGCATAATAATTTTATTTTTCTCCTTTTGGGGTTTTTCTGAGCCTCTTTGACTTATATTTTGAATTTTCTTAATTTTGAAAAATTCTGGGCTATTATCTGGAAACTATCATTCTCTATTTCTATGAGTTTAATGATTTTAGATTAAAAATATTAAGTGATACAATGCAGTATTTGTCTTCCTCTGTCTGGCTTATTTCACCTAGATGAAGCCCTCAAGGTCCATTGAAGTTGTCAGTAGCAGCAGCATTTCCTTCTTTCTCATAGATGAATAATGTTCCTCTGTGAGTGTGTGTATATCACTACTTCTTTATTCATTGACAGATACTTAATTTGTTTCCACATCTTGGCTATTGTGAATAATGCTGCAATGAACATGGGGGTGCAGATAACCCTTTGAGACACTAGTTTGGTTTCCTTTGGACGTATACACAGAAGTATAATTGCCAGATTATATGGTAGGTCTATTTTTTTAATTTTTTTCAGGAACTGAGGCACACACCGGCCAGCAGTGCCTGTGTCATTATGGATGAATTAATACATATACACAGACTACTGAGTCTGGTAGAGGAATAAGGACAACAGACTGGCTTTTCTCTCAAGAGGAGCCAAAGCCGTGGCTTCTGCCATCACAGGCCTTTATTCTAATAATAATATCTCCTACTTACATTACAAGATGGTTCTTCCTCACTGTCCTGGTTACAACAAATGAGCCAATGCCCCTCATTACATCACAGAAGAAGGACATTAGCAAATGAATAGGCAGAAGTGGTTGAGTCAGTCACACTGGCCCCTGCAAGGCTCAGCTTGGATTTTAGGAAGCATTTTACAGTAAGCATTTGCAGGGTGAGGGAATTTTTAGCAAAGAGCAAACCTCAAAACAGCTTAGGTATATTGCAAATCTGATTACTCATGAGGGAACCTATCTGTGGGCATGGGTCCTGTGCATCTCCAAGCAGGGAGCTGGGCCCACGCCACACAGAAGGGTCTGCCACAAGGAACCTTCATGTTGTTTTCCATAGTGACTACACTAATTTTCATTCTTACCATCAGTGTAAAATTTTCTTTTCTTCATACCATCAACACTTGTCTTTTTTATGAATGCCATTCTAACAGGTGTGAGGTAATATTGTATTTTTGACTTGTGTTTTCCTGATGATTACTAATGTTGAACACTTTTTATGTACTAGTTTGCTGTTTCAATATCTTCATTGGAAAAATATGTATTCAGTTCCTCTGCCATTGTATAGCACATTGTTAGTTTGTTTTATTGGTTTTTTCTTTGCTAATGAATTGTATGAATTCTTTATATATTTGGATATTAACACCTTACCATATACATGATTTGCCAATATTTTCTCTCATTCTACAGGTTGCCATTTCGTTTTGTGATGGTTTCTTTCCCTGTGAAGGAGCTTTTTAGTTTGATATAGTCTCGCTTATTTACTTTCCTTTCATAGTCTCGCTTATTTACTTTCCTTTCGTTGCTTCTGCTTTTGGTGTCATATTCAGGCAATTGCTGCTGAGCCCAGTGGCAAGGAAGATTTTCCCTACGTTTTCTCCTAGGAATCTTATGATTGCAGATTTTAAATGTAAGCTTTTAATTCATATTGAGTCTATTTTCATGATTAATGTAAGGTAATGTATTGAAAAGGTCCAATTTCTTTTTTCTACTTGTGGTTAGTCTGTTTTCCCAGTACCATTTATTGAAGAGACTATCTTTTCCCATTGAGTGTTCTGGGTTCCTTTGTGAAATATCAATCGTATATGTGGGGGGGTTATTTCTAGGCTCTCAATTCTGTTCCATTGGTCTTTGTATCTATGCTTATGTCAAAACAATTCTGTTTTGATTACTGTAGCTTTGTAGTGTAGTTTGATACCAGAAAGTGCAATGCCATGGGCTTTGTTCTTCTTTCTCAGGGTTGCTTTGACTATTTGGAGTTATTTGTGGTTCCATACAAATATTAAGATTGCTTTCTTAAAATTTCAGTAAAAATGACATGGGAAAAAAAACTATGTATTCTGAAACTACTGAATTTGTTGGTTAGCTCTAGCTGTTTTATGATGGAGACTTTAGAATTTTCTATATATAAGATCATATCATTTGCAAGCATGGGCAATTTTACTCTTTCTACATATTCAATTCTACATCTTAAAATTCTACATATAAATGAAATCATATGATAATTGTCTTTCTCTGACTGGCTTATTCACCTAGCATGGATGGACCTGGAGAGTATTGTTATCACAAAAGCTAAGATTTTTTTTCTTTCTTACTGCCGAGTAATATTTCACTGTGTAACTGTACCACTGCTTTTTTATCCACTCATCTATTAATACTTGGGTTGCTTCCAAGTCTTGGCTATTAGAAATAATGTTGCAGTGAATATAGGGGTGCTTATGTTCTTTTGAATTAGTGTTTTGGGTACCTTTGGATATATTCCCAGGAGTAGAATTGCTAGGTCATAAGGCAGTTTCATTTTTAATTTTTTGAAGAAACTCCATACTATATTATACTGTGGCTGCACAAATCTGTATTCCCATCAACAGTACATGAAGTTTTCCCTTTTTACAACATCCTCACCAACATTTTTTGTCTGTTAATTTATTGATGTTAGCCATTCTGAGAGGTATGAGGTGATATATCATTTTTTAATGTATTGTTTGGGGGGTTTTTTTGGTGTCAAGTTGCATAAGTTCTTTATCTTTGTCTAGCTAAAGGTATGTCAATTTTCTTATATTTTCAAAAATCAAATTTTAGTTTAATGATATTTACTATAGTTTAATATTTTCTATAGTTTTTCATCTTTATTTCATTCATTTTTTTCTGTGCTGTATATTTTTTTTTCTGGTACTAAATTTGGGCTTAATTTGTTGTTTTTCTAGTATCTTCAGGGGTAAGGGAGATTGAGATTTTTCTTGTTTCTTATTATAGGTGTTTATTTCTATAAACTCAGAACTGTGTAGCATCTCATAGGTTTTGATATACTGTGCTTCTGTTTCATTTGTTCCCACATATTTCTTGATTTCCTTTTTGATATCTGGTTTAACCACTGTTTTTTCAGGACAACATGCTTTAATCTCCACACACTTATGAATTTTCCAGATTATCTCTTGTTATTGATTTCTAGTTTCATACCATTGTGGTCAGAAAAGATACTTGGTATGATTTCAATCTTCTTTACTTGCTAAGATATCTGGTAAACTATCATGCGGTTTACTCTGTATAATGTTGCCTGTGTTCCTGAGAAGCATGCATGGGCTGCTATTAGATGGAATGTTCTAAAACATTTGATCTATTTGGTCTAATGTATTTTTCAGCCCAATGTTTCTTTCTTGGTTTTGCTGAGTAATCTATCCATCGCTAAAAGTGTGGTATTGGAGTCCCCTACTAGTATTGTGTTGATTCCTATTTATCCCTTTAGATTTGTTAGTAGGTAGTTAATATATTTAAGGGCTCCAATGTGGGGAGCATATCCATTTACACGGTTACACCGTTACATCTCCTTGATGAATTGCCCCCTTCATCATTACATAATGAACTTCTTTTCTTCTTTCTGCTTTTGGCTTAAAGTCTATTTGTCTGAATTAAGTAATGATTCCCGTGCTTTGTTTTGGTTTCACTTGCATGAAATATGATTTTCCATTCTCTTATTTTGATCCTATATATGTCCTTAAAGCTGAAGTGAGTATAGTGGGCAGCATATGGTTGGGCTTTGGTTTTTGTTTGTTCATTTTTTAAACCATCCATGTACTTTATAACTTTTGGTTGGAGAATTTTATACTTGAGTATTGTTGATATTTATACTTTAGTAAGTTCTTAAATAATAATACTCAGGCCATATTGTTCCTCTCTGTTTGGTAGTTTATCTTTTTCATTTTTTTAGCCTGCTTTTGACAAGTGATTTTTCCATAGTAGTTTTGATTCCCTTCTCTTTATCTTTTGTGTATCTATTATAGATTTTGCTTTGTGAGTTTCTTGAAGCTTACAGGAAAAAATCATATTTAAATATATATGCTACATATTATATATTTATATATGTCTATGTCTATTTTACTCTAAAAAGTTTAACTTTGCACACAAAAACTCTTGTTTTAGATGTTTCCACATGTTTTTTATTGTGTATCCATTAGTAAATTGTTTAAGCTAAAGCTATTTTTAATATTTTTGTTTTTAACTTTTATTCTAGAATTAAGCAGTAAGCAAATAAGACACTGAGGGTATTTTGAATCAGACAGTTGTGCTTGCCTTTACCAGTGTTTTATGTTTTCATGTTACTGAAATTATATAATTAATGATCTTTGGCTTCAGCTTGAAGAATCCCATTAACAATTTTTATAAGGCAGGCTTAGTAGTGATGAATTCCCTCAGCTTTTGTTTATTAGAGAAAGTATTTACTTCTCCTTCTGTTCAGAAGGACAATTTTAATGGGTATTTTCGGTGGGCAGTTTCCTTTAGCACTGTGACTATATCATCCATTCTCTCCCAGCCTGCAATGTCTCCACTCAGAAATCCACTGATAATCTTATTAGGGTTCCTTTGTATAAGAAAAAGTATTGTCTTTTTCTGGGCAGCTTTTAAAATTGTCTCCTTTGACTTTAGTTTTTTGGGTTGGGTTTTTTTTTTTTTTTTTTGTAGTTTTTTTATTTGCCTTGGAGAAGAACATTTTTGTTTGGAATTTTAAGGTGAACTTTTTAAAAAGATTTTATTTTTTGTTTTAGAAAGAGAGGGAGGGAGAAAAAGAGGAACAGAAACATTGATTGGTTGCCCTTTGCATGGCCCCAACCAGGGTGGTCCTCAACCCAGGCATGTGCCCTGATCAGGAATTGAACTAGCAACATTTTAGTTGTGGGATCATACCCAACCCACTGAGCAACACCAGATAGGTTTTCAGGTAACCTTTTTGGCCTTATGAACTGGGATGCCTAAATCTTTTCTCAGATTTGGGAAGTTCTTGGTCACTATTTCTTTAAATAAGCTTTCTAATCCTTTCTCCCTCTCTCCTTCTTCCAGGATTTTAATAACACATACATTATTTCTCTTGTGGTACCCCATAATTCCTGTAGGCTTTCTTCATTTTTTTCCTCCTCAGAGTGGATCATTTTAATCATACAATCATACTATCTGCTCATCGATTCCCCTTCTGCTTGTTCAAGACTGCTATTTACGTTCTCTGTTGAATTCTTCAGTTCAGTCATAGTATTCCTAACTCCAAAACTATTTGATTTTTTGTTTTCTATGTCTTTACTGAACTTTTTTCTTATATTATTTCCTGATATTATTAAATTATTCATTTGTGTTCTCTTCTAGCTCTGTTAGCATCTATAGAACAATTATGTTCAATTCTTTGCATCCATTTCTTTGGGGTCAGTTACTAGAGATAAACTGTATTCCATTGATATAGATATTTCCCCTGTTTCTTTGAGATTCCTGTAGCCATGAATAGACACACACACATTTAAAGAAGCAGTCACCTCTTCTAGACTTTATGGTCTGATTTCAATAAGGGAAGCCTTTCACCTAGATGGGACACATCACATTGTAAGATGACCCTGAGTCTAGGGCTGAATGCAGGGGTGGCACCCACTCGGGTCTGCAGGATCAACAACTGTGTTGTCCTTGGTGAGCACTGCAGAGAGTTGACAGTGGCTACAGGGATCCTAAGTGGTCCCTCCAGTTCAGTAAGTAGGGACCAGGACAGGTAGCAGTGGTGGCTGGAGCCAGCGGTTGTCACGCTGTCAGTTGTGGGGCCCAACTGCAGGTGCTCATGGAGTGCCATTCATAGTGATACCAGGGAAGGTAGCAAGGGTGGGACCAACCACAGAGGTGGCAGCTGTGGCGGCCTTGGCCATTAGTGCAGTCTCCTGTGGCTGTGCATTCCACCCCTGCCTGCAAACAATGCAGGGTAGGCCAGTAATGGGGATGCAGGTGCATAGAGGAAGGGGCTAGTTATAAGCTGATATGGTGCTGCCAGCCAGTGACAGATGGGAGAACCTGTTCTGGTCTTATGAACAGTGGCTGAGCCCCGACGTTGGTGTGCTCTTCTGTGTTGTACTCTCTCCCTCTATATAATTGCACATTGTCATTGAGGCTAGTAATGGGGGCCTGCAGGTGCACAGCTGGGAGGACAGAGAGATCTTCAGCAATATGCTGGCTGGTGACTTCGTCAGTGGTGGAAGCTGCTGTATTTATCTGCAGAGCAGGTCTCCGTGAACCACAAGCATGCTGCCTGCATGTCTTCTGATTACAGTTGGGCTTTTCTTCCTTGCTCCTCTCTGCTAGTCCAGGTTCAACTGGAGCAGGACCTTTGCACAGTGCTGCGGTCTTCCTTTCCATGTGAGAGGAACTCTTACCAGCTGGGACATTTCTTCTGGGCGAAATGAAATTATTTCCTCCTGTTCTTGTGTAATTATTCTGCTTTGTTTTGTGTTGTTGTTCTACAGCATTGCTAAAATATCCTAAGCGGGCTCTAGAGGCCTTCCGAAGCTGCTGTTCTTTGTGGGTAGCTGTCCAGTCTCTGATCTGTGTGGGAGATGTGGAAGCTGGGTTCTTATACCTTGTCCTTTTTTCCACAACCAATTTCTTTTGTGTCTTGACAAAAGTATAGTAAAATTACCCTGCAGCAAGATAAAGAGAATCATGACTTGAATGTGTACAAATTCATTGCTGTTTCATGAAAGTTTTGCCTATGTTACATTTATAACATACAATTATTTTTCTATGAGATGCCCCCACACAATTTCTTCCAATATTACATTTTCAATGAAGATGATCCCTGTGAATAAAGAGTAGAATCACCTGATAGAGCATCTTATAGAAGCTTTAGGCCTATGTTTCTAGTGTGGTACAAAAGTTTCATTACTACTAATGTATGACGTAGGTATGATTCAGTCATGCAGAACCAAACACCTCTATTTCCACATGTTCCTGTATATTTCACTAAGTTGCAACCACATAGATGAATTTCTTTCACTTAGAAGAGCATGATAACTTCCCTAAAAGACTGGCTTTCCTGGGATACACTATTACCCAAGTGCTTGCTCCAAGGAGGAGAAAGGATGGATACCTAACTTCACACAGGTACAATGACAAATGCATAAACTTTAAACAATCATTTCAAAGATGTTAAGGAAATAACAAATGTGACTTCCTAGTATATTTTGCTAAGATACTTTTTGTAAAAGTAGGTCAGGCTGAATAGAAGGGGTGGCACAGTATATCTAAAGGAACCTTTGTTTCTCTGATTGGGTCAGTGTCTAGATTCTTTAGGGAAACATACACAGGTCCCGACACAGTGCATTCTTTCAGAAAATCATCTTCTGCCCTTTAAGAAATTGAAAGGCATGGAGATAATTTTTTTTTAATATCAAAGTCAGGGCAAATATTTTTATATTCATGATAAACTCATTGAAAGCTCAATCTGCAATCTCAATATTAAAATGATTTACACTTATTGCACATCTGAAACATACTTGATTGTAGCTGCCAATTTTAATCTAATTAGATTTTACTGTTAATTAGTTATTTAGATAAGTTAAAATAAAGAACTGACATTCTGAACCATGAGATATGAAAAAATTATAAATGATTGAACAGTAAAAAGAACATATTTCTTTGGAAACATAGAAGCCTAGAGAAAATAAATAATTTAATGGAAAAATAAATGAATTAGAGAAATGTCATAAATAAAATATATACAATCTACATTTTCAATCCTGTTGATACAGTCTAAATATTAACACAATGCTCTTGTGAGAAATCAAACTGAATTTTCAATAACTGGAAAGTTTCTGTGCTCCAGAGTTGACAGAAAACTGAAGTACTTTATTAATTTTGAATTTTTTTTAAATCCTTTTAGTAGTTCAACAGATAATAAAATAGATTATAAGAAAATAAAATATTTAGAGATATAGAACCTTTTTATTACATTACATTAATATGATTAAGAATATAATAAATAGCCCTTACCAGAGTAGCTCGGTCGGGTGCCTTTCAGCGAAGCGACTAATCGATGTTTCTCTCCCTCTTTCTTCTTCTCTTCCCCTCTCTTTAAGAATAAATAAATAAAAATCTTTTAAAAAAATAATTAAAGGGTCATTCTAAGAATATTATTTTAGCTAAGAATACCACCGAGTACAGTTTTAGCTGTTGCTTTGTCTTATATGGCATTTATTTGAGCTACATTCCCTTTAAACCCAGTTTGTTGGTGATTGCGGGGGTGAAGGGGTATAAGGGAACTAAATGGTAATGGAAAAAATAAAGGTTTTTTTTTAAGTTTTTATCATTAAGCAATATATTCTTTCAAATGCTTTCTCTGAAGCTATTGAAATGATTGTTTGATTTCTATATTTCATTTTATTAATGTGGTATATTACACTTATTGACTTTCATATGTTGAATCATCCTGCATTCCAGAGATTGAGAATTATTGCATCTATGTTCATCAAGGATATTGGCCTACAGTTTTTGTATTGTCCTTTGCTGGCTTTGATAATGGTGATACTTAGAATGATGGATATTAATTGCCAATGAAGCCATCTGGTGCAGAGGTTTCTATTTTGGCAGGTTTTTGATTGCTAAATCTATCTCCTTACTATTAATCTATTCACAATTTCTATTTCTTCACGATTTATTCTTGGTACATTGCACATATCTTAATAGTATTTCTTCTAAATTATTTAAT
>PVKU01012036.1:0-38683 GCA_004027475.1 Anoura caudifer
ATTTTGATGAGATCCCATTTATTTGTTCTTTCCTTTTTATGTTCCTTACTTTAGGGGACATATCAGTAAAAATGTTACTGCGTGAAATATCCGAGATTTTCCTGCCTATGTTCTCCTCTAGGACTTTAATGGTGTCATGGCTTATATTTAAATCTTTTATCCACCTTGAATTTATTTTTGTGTATGGTGTAAGTTGGTGTTCAAGTTTCATTATTTTGCATGTAGCTGTCCAGTTCTCCCAACACCACTTGTTGAAGAGGCTACTTTTACTCCATTTTATGTTGCTGCCTCCTTTGTCAAATATTAATTGACCATAGAGAGTTGGGTTTACTTCTGGGCTCTCTGTTCTCTTCCACTGGTCCATGTGCCTGTTTTTGTGCCAGTACCAGGCTGTTTTGATTACAGTGGCCTTGCAGTACAGTTTGGTGTCAGGTATTGTAATCCCTCCTACTTGGCTCTTCTTTCTCAAAATTGCTGCAGCTATTCGAGGTCGTTGTGGCTCCATATAAATTTTTGAAGTGTTTGTTCTATGTCTGTGAAATATGCCATTGGTAATTTAATAGGTATTGCATTGAATCTGTAAATTGCTTTGGGTAGTATGGACATTTTGATGATGTTAATTCTTCCAATCCATGAACACGGTATATGTTTCCATTTGTTTGTGTCTTCCTTGGTTTCTTTCTTCAGTGTTGTATAGTTTTCTGCATACAGGTCTTTTATCTCCTTGGTTAGGTTTATTCCTAGGTATTTTATTTTTCTTTTTGTTATGTTGAATGGGATTTTTTTCTTGATTTCTGCTTCTGCTCTTTCATTGTTGGTATACAGAAATGCCTTTGATTTCTGGATATTGACTTTGTATTGGCTGTTTGGCCAAATTCATTTATTAGGTCCAGCAGCTTTTTGGCCGATTCTATAGGATTTTCTGTGTACACTGTCATGTCATCTGCAGATAATGATAGTTTTGTTTCCTCCTTTCCAATTTGGATGCCTTTTATTTCCTTTTCTTGTCTAATTGCTGTGGCTAAGACTTCTAATAGTATATTGAATAGAAGTGGTGAAAGTGGACAATCTTGTCTTGTTCCTGATCTTAGTGGAAAAGATTTTACTTTTTGCCCATTGAGTATGATGTTGGCTGTAGGTCTCTCATATATGGCCTTTATTATGTTGAGGAATGCTTCCTCCATTTCTACTTTGCTGAGTGTTTTTATCATAAATGGGTGCTGTACCTTATCAAATGCTTTCCCACATCTATTGATATCATCATGTGATTTTTGTCATTGCTTTTGTTTATGTGATATATTACATTTACTGATTTGTGAATGTTGAACCATCCTTGCATCCTTGGGATGAATCCCACTTGGTCATGATGTATGATCTTTTTAATATATTGTTGGATGCGGTTTGTCAATATTTTGTTGAGGATTTTAGCGTCTATGTTCATCAGTGATATGGACCTGAAGTTTTCTTTCCTTGTAATGTCTTTATCTGGTTTGGGGATTAGAATGATGCTGGCTTCATAAAAAGAGTTTGGGAGTCTTCCATCATTTTGGATTTTTTCAAAAAGTTTGTGAAGGATAGGGGTTAGCTCTTCCTTAAATGCTTTGTGGAATTCTCCTGTGAAACCATCTGGTCCTAGGCTTTTGTGTGTTGGGAGTTTTTTGATTACTGCTTCAATTTCATCTGCTGTTATTGGCCTGTTCAGGTTTTCTGCTTCTTCTTCATTGAGTTTTGGGAGATTATATTTTTCTAGAAACTTGTCCATTTCACCTAAATTTTCAAATTTCTTGGCATACAGTTCTTCATAGTAATTTCTTACAATCCTTTGTATTTCTGTGGTGTCAGTTTGCAATCTCTCCTCTTTCATTTCTGATTGTGCTTATTTGGGTCCTCTCTCTTTTTTTTCTTGATGAGCCTGCTTAAAGGCTTGTCAATTTTGTTTATCTTTTCAAAGAACCAGCTCCTGGATTCATTGATCCTTAGAATTATGCTTTTAGTCTCTATGTCATTTAATTCTGCTCTGCTCTTAGTTATTTCCTTCCTTCTACTTGCTCTGGGCTGTCTTTGTTTTTGTTCCTTGAGTTCTTGTAGGCATAGGGTTAAGTTGTTTGTTTGAGATGTTTCTATCTTTTTAGATAGGTCTGAATCACTATGAACTTTTCTCTGAGGACTGCCTTCACTGTGTCCCATAAGTTTTGGGTTGTTGTGAGTTCATTTTCACTTGTTTCCAGAAACTTTTTGATTTCCTCCCTAATTTTATTCTTGACTCACTCATTGTTTAATAGCATGCTATTCAATCTCCATGATTCTGAGGGTCTTGGGTTTTTCCCCTTGGGGTTGATTTCTAGTTTCAGTCCCTTGTGGTTGGAGAAAATGTTTGGTATGATTTCACTTTCTTGATTTTGTTGAGGTTAGTTTTGTGTCCTATCATGTGGTCTATCTTTGAGAATGTTCCATGTGCATTTGAAAAGAATGTGTATTTAGTTTCTTTGGGATGAAAGGCTCTATATATATCAGTTAAGTCCATTTCATCTAGAGTATTGTTCAATTCCACAATATCTTTGTTGATATTTTGTTTAGAAGATTTGTCTATTTTTTGACAGTGGGGTGTTAAAATTCCCTACTATAATTGTGTTGCTGTCAATATATTTCTTGAAGTCCTCTAAGATTTTCTTGATGTATTTAGCTGCGCCTATGTTGGGTGCATATATATTTACAATGTTTATGTCTTCCTGGTGGATTCTTCCCTTGAGTATTATGAAGTGACCTTCTGGGTCTCTCTTTATGGCTCTTCTTTTGAAGTCTATTTTGTCTGATATGAGTATTGCTACCCTGGCTTTTTTTTTCCTGTCCATTTGCCTGGAAAATTTGTTTCCAGCCCTTCACTTTGAATCTCTGTTAAGTCTGTTAATCTCTGTTGTCCTGAGGTGGGTCTCTTGCAGGCAGCATATGTGTGGGTCATGCTTTCTTATCCATTCATCTATTCTATGCCTTTTGATTGGAGCATTTAATCCATTTATGTTTAAGGTCATTTTTGAAAGGTACTTATTCATTGCCATTTTTTGTACCTGTGTTCCTCTCCCTCTCTTCTTCTTTCCTTCTTTTCCTTAAAGAAGGCCCTTTAGTATCTCTTGAAGAGCTGGTTTGGTAGAGGTGTATTCTTTTAGACTTCTTTTGTCTGGGAAGCTCCTTATTTGGCCTTGTATCTTGATTGAAAACCTTGCTGGGTAAAGTAGTCTTGGTTGCAGGCCTTTAGTTCTCATTACTTGGAATATTTCTTGCCATTCTCTTCTGGCTTGGAGTATTTCCATTGAGAAGTTAGCTGCTAACCTTATTGGGGCTCCTTTGTATGTTACTTCCTTTTTCTCCCTTGCTGCTTTTAAGATTCTTTCTTTGTCTTGGAATTTTGCCATTTAATGATGATGGGTCTTGAAGTGGGCCTCTTTGGGTTCCTCTTGATTGGGACTCTCTGTGTTTCCTGGATTTGTGTGACTTTTTCGTCTCATCAAATTAGGGAAATTTTCCATCATTACTTTTTCAAATAGGTTTTCTATCCCTTGCTCTTCTTCTCCTTCTGGTATCCCTATTATACAGTTATTATTACATTTCATATTGTCTTGCATTTTTCTTATTCCCTCTTCATTCTTTCTGAGTCTCTTTTCCTTTTCTTGCTCTTTCTGGATGTTTTTTTCTACTTGGTCCTCCAATTTGCTGATCTGATCTTCTGCTTCATTCCTTCTGCTTTTCATTCCTTCCATTGTGTTCTTCAGTTCAGAAATTGTATTTTTCTTTTCCTCTTGGCCCTTGTTGATAGTTTCTATTTCCTTTTTCATGTTGATATAGTTTGCAGTGAGTTCATTATAGTTTCCCTTTAGTTTCTGGTAGCTCATTGAGAGCTCATGGAGTTTCCTGACAACTATTGGTTTGAACTCAAAATCTGATAGTTGAGTTGCCTCCATTTCATTTAGCATTCTTTCTGGGGCTTCCTCCTTTTCTTTTGTTCGGGGATTTTTTTCTTTGTCTTCCCATTGTTTGTGAGGCTCTTCTTGTTAGGCTCAGTTTCTTAAATTGATTTGTTCTGGCTCCCTGGGTTTATGGTGTGAACTTCTGTGGTAGAATGCCTGTGAGATTATGTGGTGCTGTCTCCTTCAGGTATCCTGGTGTTCACGGCTTCCAGTGTCTCAGCTGTTGAAATGCCCCCTCTTTGGGACCAACTCTGGTCTTTCCACAGTTCCAGGGGATTTTTGTTTTATTTTGTTTTGTTTTTGTCTCACTCATAGGTGTTTAAAAAGGGAAAAGAGGAAAAAAAAGAAAAGAAGAAAAAATTAAATAAAGAAAAGAGAACAAAGAAAAGCACAATGGAAAAGAAAAGAAAAAAGAGAAAGGAAGAAGAGATAAGCTTGGAAAGAAAGGAAGAAGGAATAAAACAAGAAAGAAGTAAGAGAAGCAAAAGAAGTTGAGGGGTAAAAAAGATAAAAATAATGAAAAATTAATAATAAAAAAAGAGAGGAAAAAACCAGCAACTCTCCCCCCTAAAAAAAAACAAACAAAAAAACCCCACACCAAGTCTTGCTGTTATCAATCTTGCTAAGCTGGTTTTTCTGGCCTTGATGACTGCAGTGGCCAAGGGGTGACCGTATTGTTTTTCTCCCTGTTCAGCACTCAGTTATCTTTGTCCTACTGTCCTCAGAGCTAGCCCGGGGCCTCTCTGCACAGGGCCTCAGGTGCTGAGGCAGCATGCGCCTACTGCAGTCACACCCAAGCGCTAATGATCTTTCAGCCTTCCATGCACAGGTGCTGACTGTCCTGCAAGCACAAATCTACCCCCACACAGGTTGCACACAGGTGTCTAAGATCTCCCAGCAGTCTATGCAGCTCCCTGATGGCGTGCGGGTGCCGAGAGACAGTAGCACCCATGGTGCATGGGTGCTGAGCGACTGCAGCAGGGGTCCCCTGGTGGTGTGCTGGAGCCAATGGATCCGTACAGCTGTTCCCAATGGCGCGTGGGCATAGACAGTCGTAGGAGCTCCTATGTGCTATCCTCCCAGGGCTATGATACCTTAACTCCTCTCTGTGAGATTTCAAGCAGCCAGGTTTATCCTGGTGCTGCCAAAACTTTGTTTGGCTGATTAGGGAGCGGTTGACCCTGCTCCCTCCTTCCCTCCCTCCCTAGAGTCTTATGGTGAGTGCTGGCCCAGGACCTCAGCTCCCACCCTGGTCTCCGCGCTGCTGGAGTACTCTCCTTACCATCTGGTTTTTCAATGTCCACTGCAATTTTCGATCTCCTGTTTTCAAACGTGCTGTGTTTCTGATGCCTGTTTGCTGTGCTCTGCTGTAAATCGACCAGGTTTTTCACCTGTGTGAAGGGGGAAGAGGAATGTGCTTCCTCTTACCGCGCCGCCATCTTCTCTCTCCCCTTAAAATATTTTTTAAAAACTTTCGTTTATGTGTTTGGAGGGAAGCATAGATATACTGGTTCATTGAGTAATGAGTATTTCACACATTTCTTGATAGGAGCTTCAACCAAAATAGTAAAATAAGTTATTTAGTCCACAATCATTTCTAATGCGCAAATATCCACTTGAATTAAATAGTGTCTCTCTCTCTTTTTTAACTACAAAATTGTAGAAAATGTCTTTTTGCTGACTTTGATCACTGTCTTGTAATATAAAACTTTAGGTTACTATGTGTCTACTTGCAAGTCAAAATAACACCATTTAAATGTGGTTTCACTTGAAGAAAAAAGTATAATTTGAGAAATAGCTATAATTTTACACTTACAGGGGCTATTTTGACTGAGATAGCACTCTAACTGACACAAAACATTGAATAAATGCAGCTAGAAATATAGGATTCCCTCCTGTTTTTCACATGAGGATACCCTTTGTTAGAAATAATTTATATGGGTAATGTTCTAAAATTCAACTGTATCACAGAGTCCTCGATTTTTTTAGAAAGCTCTCCAACTCTCGATCAGAATAAAGAATTACTGATAGTGCTTTATTTTTGACATTATTATCATAACAATATTGGTATCGTAAATGTAAAATAATGATTCATATATTAAAGCTATTTTTTTTTTTTTTTAGGAAATCAGAGGTTCTATAATGAAAAGAGTCCATTAGAATCTTAATTTAAAATCACATAGTACAAAAGGGTCAAATCTCATATCTTGGTAGGGTTTTCAATTTGAGAACTAGCTCTCACATCCTCAGTATTGAGCCCTCTTAACAGTGAAATCTAATTTAAAATTTAAAGGAAATTGAGAAAGGAATTGAAATTCCCACAGATGACTCAGCTATGTTTGACTCTGCACTCTGCCTGCTAAGTAGTCATTATATCTTCTTTTTCTGATAACTAGTTCTAGTCTGCCAATCATCTAATGCAGAGAAATTTATGGCAAAATGTGAAATCTAAAAGGTTTAAAAAAAGGAATATAACCTTCCATTCATCACCCCTTTTAAAATGCATGACATCTATCAAATTAAATTTTTTCTCTTTGATTTCAGAACTTTCTACTTGACAGAGTTTCAATATGCATAATATGTTTTATTAAATATGATATGATGAATATATCTCCCAAATATGAGGAAAATATTATTAGTGATTTGTGGGTAAGCACACAACTTGCTTTTTTATTCTTGCCTGTACCCATCAGGGAGGAAGATGTGATGACAATTTTTCATACAAGAATTTCTCTCTCTCATCTCCACCCATAAGTGTGGGAATTCCAGCCTCTTTCAGTTTCCTTTGATTAGTTTTGGAAATCACCTGTGAAAGTTTTACATTACCTCCTAGACTTTGGGCAGTCATGAGGCCCCTTTTCTCCCATTCCTGGCATTTTTTGCTTGATCTCGAGGCCCTAAGGTCTTGGAAGTCTGGTAAATGTGCCTCTTTCACCCAACTGTTACTGTCACTTCTCGGGCTGCTACTGATGCTGGGCTGGCTCTGCATCATGCCTTTTTAGGGGTCCTGTTTCAGTGCCTGCTCCAGCGCCCTGAAGTGTAGAGATTATCTTATACCATTATATTGTTCTTTGTTAACTGGTTATAAAGCTTTGTGAAAGTGTGCTCTCAAGTTCTTGCACATATTTCACGTAAAAAAGTAATTATTTAGTTGCTCTGTTCAGTTTTTCTATTAAAAACTCCACTAGAGATGGAGTATGACGTAATACTAAGGTTGCTCTTGCACGCTGATAATAAGGACATCCCTATTCAGCTGAGCATCCTTATACCTATGACTAACTCTTTCCTTGAAGGCAACTCAGAATCTGAAGGCACTAAGTCTTGGTGGCCCATTTCACCAGCCAGTGGTTAAGAGCATGGAATCTGGAACCAGGTTATTGAGGTTTGAATATCAGATCCATCACTTGATATTTCTATGATCTTTGTCAAGCCACTTAACCTCTTCAAAGTCTTGTTTCTTCATCTACATATTGGGTAGTCGTGAGGATAGAAAAGACAATATATACAAAGAATAGTGCCTGGCCCTAGTATGCCCTTTTTAGGTTTCTGTGATTAAAATTATTGAGGTTGCATTATTTCAATATTAAATAATATCACTTTAATAATTGCTGAAGTTCCTGTTATTTTATATTAACTTCTATTGACCATGCTCCAGATATGACTGTTTAATTTTAATCTCCTTTCTCCACTTCTGAAACCTTTCATTCATCACAGTCTACTGTCATATTGTAGTCACCTACCAATGAAAGTGTTGGAATTGGTCCAACAGCTTAGCCTAAAATAAAGGGTTTATTTCATGTTCTAAGAGTAATAATAAATCACATAAAAATATTAGCTTAAGATGTAAGTGACAAACATGAAGCCTGTTTTCTGCTCCTGAAAATCCCTATCCCTCTTTGTACGAGAAGGTAAGAGCCCTTTTCATACAGGATCCCAGTGGAAGTAAAAGTGAATGGTCCATTTTACCTCAATACTCATTCTGAAACGATTCAGGTCACTGACTGGGTACAAATAAAGTTCTTCTTTACTTCAACTCAATTACTAATGAGCATTCTGAACATCCTGATTGCCCTCAAAAGTAAATAAGCAGCTGTTAGGTTCTATAAGAATTTGTACCCTAGGCAATCTAAGTATAGATTTCTGCCCCAGTATAGCCTTCAGTTAGTCCCCCAAGGAGATACTCAAGTAGAATTTTGTGATAAGAACCCAACCAGAGAAAAGAAACAATAAGAACTAGGGCTCTGAATTTGAGTTCTTTGAAGATAGAGCAGAGATGATTGGAAGTAGAAGGGTCAGATTTTTTCCTGAATTTGTGCATCTATGCTTGAGACTTTGATTGTATGGCTGAATCAGAGGGTTTTTTTTTTTTTTTTTGTATTTAGGAAATATATTATGGTAGAAGGCATTTGTGTTTTACCAAACCAAATACTACAATGATAGAATATTTATAGTAGATATAATTTTTATGGTTGGTGGAAACTCTTCATCCATAACAGTAGTTCAAAGTCATTTGATCTACAGTTTAACATCAGTGTCCACTAGAAATTTGTTAAAACATATACAATGCCTTAAGCAATATTACATATGATATAAAATGATATAAAATATTTTAAACACATTAAAGTATTATTTTAATTACTATAAAGATAAGCTAAAATGAGTTCCTACTAATATACAAACAATATAGAAGCAGAAACATAGTATTATCAGAAAATACTACATGGAAAGGGATAAGAATATGAATGAAATATTACCTGAAGATAAGGTTAGTTGAAGAATTTCTTATCCTTAAGTGGGCATTATCAATGTATACTCCCCTAGATAATTACTCAGATGCCAGATTCTCTTCTATACATACTTCAGGCCAAAAGCATAGCTACTGATAATATACTGATACCTTTATCCTCCTGGTGCAGTAAAACACCTATGAAAACATACACACACACACACACACACACACACACACACACACACACACAGCTTCAAAGCTACCTGAACAAAGAACTAATCATCTCATTTTTTTATGAAACAGTGAATAGTTTAACCAGGTCCGAGAAAAATTGAACTTCTTATGAAATATTTGATTGAAATGATGACTATTTGATGAGAATTTGTTGTATCTCCTTGTAATAGCAGTTCTTTTTGGCATAGTAATTATGAAGCAAAATGGGAAGGAAAATGCATGCCAGGGAGTATGAAGTGTAGTGAGTGTGAGTGTGTGTGAATGTGAGTGTGTGTGTGTTTGTGTGTGTATGAATGAGGGTGTATAAGTTTGTGTAAAGTGTGATGTGTTTTCCCAAAGAGTAAAGATGAATAGTTTAATTTTGTAATAAGCAAGTCTGAAAAAATCTCAGTTCTCTATTGGTGATTCACCATAAAATTCCCACTATGCAATCTCTCTATGCATGTACTTTGTTTTATTTGATAAAGCGGCTTGCATGTTGAAGAATAGACTAAATTTATTTCATTTAGTAAGTTGGACATAATCATCTGTTGTAGGTCTAAGCTGACATAATTTTTCAGAAATAATAACTGGATTGATTGATATGAACAAATTAATACATTTTATATTTTGTTTGTGTCCTCCAATCTTTACATTTTAAGGCACTTTTTATTTTTAATATCTCCATAGACTGTAGAATATAATTATCATTGAACATATGTCTTCAATAGAAAATAGAAGAGATTTGGCATACTGATTATTATGTATAATTTAACTTTCTTATCTTATGCTTTATGCAAGACTTGAAATTGAAGCCATTCTAAAGGAGATCCATCCTTACAGACTCTGGTATTCTCTGCTTCTTATTGATTTCTATAGTTTTTCTCTAGTGTGTAGTTCTCAAGTATGGTTAAGGTCAAAAGCTGGACTAAAGAGCAGGCAAATGTGGCACAGGTATTCTGTTGGGTGACATGCTTCATAATCTATCAAAAATGATAAAAGAGTAATGGGTCTGGAGTTCTGGTTAGTTTCCTGTAGTTTTCATTAAGTTTATTTTTGTTCAAAGCATTTGTTTTTATTGTGTTCTTTATCATTCAGTAGTAGATTTCATGCTAAAATTCAATGACAGCATCCATTTGTAGAGCCCATTTAAATCTCTGATTACTGGAAATGAAGTATGTAATAACCACTTATTTGCCCACATTTGGGCCGTAGATTTTTAATTGGCTTATCTTCAAAAATTTTTTATTATATTTTTCTTCAAGGTTTTTTAATTCTATATACTTATTTTGTAATTCTACATTTCACTGATCTTTTAAAGTATCCATTTATATGTATTTATTCTTTTTTAATCTCTTGTATCTATTGTTTTCTCAGGCAGTTTCAATATTCTGGTACTACGTATGCTTCTTCCTCTTACTCAGGCACTGTAGTCTGTTAATAACAGCAATCAAGGCAGTTCATTCTGACAAATGTGTGTCAGAAAAAGCCTGCTGTGACTTTGAAATATTGAAAATGACTGATAACATAATGTGTAATGCAGAATAAATGCATACAAATGGAAGTTTTAGCTGAGCAGTCAAAGAATAAACTAAATACAGTGTCAGAACTTGGCCCTGAAAGCTCTGGGTGCCAATGGTTACAATGGCAAATTACTAAATGCACTTTACAAAGTGTTTTATGAATAAATCAGGGGCCAGAGCTTTATCATTTTTCTTTGTTCTTTGGCTTCTACAGGAAGCACAATGAAGTGATGTTCCCTTAAAAACTTTCTGGTTTGGGAAGTCACACAGTGTTTAAGAAGTGAAAGGCATAAGGGCAGTTGGGAAATATGATAAGGGAGAGAACATGATCACTGGCATAGAACATGAAAAGTTTGACTGTTGGACAGATAGACATCTGGGCTACAATATATCCACTTATTAAGCAACACCTAGGAAATGAATAAAACAACAACAACTACAAAAAAAAATAAACCCTTGACTGACAATTTCCAAAAAACCTGTCTCATTTTGGAAAACTTACTGACATTTCAAATGGATTGTTTTGAAGAAAGTAAAAATAAAAATAACTCTTAATATTTGAATGTTGCATAGATGGCAAATAAAGTTTTTGCATGTTGGAATACACTGGCTTTACATATTTCTATCTAACTCCTGTTATCTGTGTGTAGAGCTCCTAATAAAATCGGACACATTGATGTTGGATTGGACTCTCTCATCCAAGAGAGGAACCGTATCCTTTTGCACTGATATAGGTAGTTTAGAGAAAGACATTGGCAAAGTACTCAAACTAGGGTGGCAACAATCTCTCACTGTCTTTCCTTCCATTTTACCTCCTTCTCTTTTCCTCCCCACTCCTTTTTTTCTTTAAGGTAGCTATATTTAGGAGGCAGTTCATTTTTCCCCAGGGATGCCAAAACTAGAGGAACAAGTTGAGATGGTTTGTGAGTATTCTGTTGGCAATTTTCACATGTACAAAATAGAATACTTCTGGGCAGTGTTATAAAAATAGGCATTACAGAATGTGCATCAGTTTATGTTTTTTTTTTTTTTTTTTCAAGAAGTGTGAATGAATTTAGTGTTCTCCTGTCTCAGAGTTCAAGAATACAAGCCTGAGATACACTGGTGCTGGCAGGTGCCTTAGGAGATGTTGCCAAATATATTAACTAATAAAAATGGAATTTGCCTTCTCTGCCATTATAAATGTGACTGCTTGAGCAGACTAACCACTGGGGTGGAAATGTGACAGTGCAGGGAAGTCTCAGAGATTGTTCTTACAACATCATTCTCATCCTTTGTCCTATAGCATTTTTCATTCATTTTTTTGTTCCACATTGTTCTTTCATGAGTCAAGTTTACTGTTCCCCACCCCCTTGTTCACTATATTTTAGGTAGTTAATCGTCTCTCATCTGAATTATTGTAATATATTTCCAATTGGCCTCTAAGATGCTACAGTCTTATTCTAAAATAATCAATCATCAACACAGCAGGCAGAGTGACTATTATAAAATATAAGCCTTTTATATCTGATCTCACTTAAAAACATCTGATGGTGTCCTATCACCCTCAGTATCAAGTCTGAACTCTTTCAGTAGGCCATTGGGAAAGAGACCGGGTCCTCCAGCACACCCCTGTATGCTGATCTTGGCTCATTTACTGCTACTCCCTAATTCATGCTCAGCACCACAAGGGGCCTCTTTCTCCTGTTTCTTCTATTTAGAATGGACTTTACTTCATCAACTATATTTGTGTGCTGGAACTGCAATAACAATGTGCAACAGACTGGGTCCTTAAACAATAGAAATTATTGTCTTACAGTTCTGGAGGCTGGAAGAATCTAGGGTATCCAACCTGTGGCCCATGGGCCACATGTAGCTCAGCCTAATACAAAATCCTAAGCTTACTTAAAACATTTTGACATTTTTTGTGATTACATATTACAATATATTTAATGTGTGGCCCAAGACAACTCTTCTTCTTCCAGTGTGGCCCAGAAACATCAAAAGGTTGGACACCCCTATCTAGGTCAAAGTGTCAGAATGGTTGGTTTCTTCTGACCCCTCTATTGGGTTACAGATGGCCATCTTCTCCCTGTGTCCTTACCTGGTTTTCCTTTTGAATTTACCAGTATTCTAATTTACTCTTCTTATAAAGATACCAGTCATATTTATTAGGGCCTACCCTAATGACTTCATTTTAATTTTACCCCTTAAAGATCTTATCTCCAAATACAGTCACTTGCTGAGGTACTGTGGGTTGGGACTTCCACATTTTGGGGGACACAGTTCAGCTCATAACAACTACCAACTTCGATTTCTTTTTAGATTGTCTGTCAGTCCAATTCCACTAGGAAGGCTTCCTGATACTTTTCACCTGAGTTGATACTGATTTCCTGTATGTCCAGAACATACATCACACTGAACAGGAAATAGCCCATTCACTTGTTAGCCTTTCCTCCTAGAGAATAAGCAGCTTGGAGGCTGGAACATTTGTAGTTCACAGCTGTAAATCCACTTTCCTGCACAGTGTCTGGCACAACACAAGTGGTTAATAAATACTTGTTGAATGGTATGAATCATTGCTAGGTTGTGCATTTTTATTCTTTTCTTTGCATATCAATTTACACTAACTTGAAATATGCTAAGCACACTATATATGGCTGATTTCACTGGTTTCCACATAAATTTTCCTTTTAGATTGACTATAAAATTTTTATTGCATTTTAAACTTATTTTTTGTATTAGCCATGTAATGTGACTGCATCAAAATAGGCATACAAATGGGAATACTGAGGTGACACAATGTCCCACATTACACACCCTGCCTAAGAGCAGTTGCACAGATTTCCAGGAGTAAAAATATAGAAGAAAGGGAAGCTTACGAATTGAAAAATGCTCCTCACTAGGTGTCTCATTGTAGCACCTATCTGTAGTGTACAGTATGAATTCCAGCAAGTGACCCAGTCCTTTTGGAATGCTTCCTGTGCAGTTCCACAGTTCTGAATTTTAAATCCTGTGTTATCAAAAGAATGACTTTGTCATTCCTCTGTGCTGCCTGCAAAACTGGTGGTACTCACAGGCCATTTTTGGTGGAGAAGGAAAGGAACATTCTAACCTGTGGGAATACATCAATTCGTTGTTTACTGTCAGGTTGAGATGGATTTTCAATGTTGGCAAAGCATGTGAGAAACTCTGAAGGTGGTATACAATGGCCCATTATTTAAATATTTTCTAAAGGGATTTCCCTACCATCTTTTGTTAGATTATGCAGAATCTGTATTCCAAAGGTAGCCAGTTTTCAGAGAAATGATTTTACAGATGGTGGTCACAATGGCTATTTGAGATTTCAAATGGTCACCTTCACATCTGAATAAAACAGAAGCTAATCATTTCATATTCAGTAAACTGGCTCCATAAGGCTTTGTTTCAGAATGGAATTTTTTGCAATATGAATATAAAAGTTTTCAAGGGACAACTTCTTTTAAAGCTTTCAATTTGATACCCTTTTTATTTTAATCAATGATAACAGAAAAAAGCTTCGCTTAAAGATTTTTTTAAGCTTCTCTTTCTTTGAACAGAATATGTTTCTCATTTATTTTTTACATTTCTTTTACATGCACTGAAGGTCAAAAAGGTTTTTTTTTTTTTTTTTTTTTTTTTTTTTTTTTTTGCTTCAAAGTAGGACATAGAATTCTGCATAAAGCATCCCAGAGGACTTAAAAAAAAAAAATGTAAGGAATGTGAAAGCAGAGTCAGCAGCATTAGCTTAGAAACACCAGTGTTCTATATCAAGCACTGAGTTGCTTAAAAAAGGAAATAGAGGATCTGGTACAGCAAGTTGCTTGTGCATGTATTACGTTTTTTGTACCTCCTCCTCACCTCCACCTTTC
Organism: Anoura caudifer; assembly: GCA_004027475.1. Classification (NCBI taxonomy): domain Eukaryota; kingdom Metazoa; phylum Chordata; class Mammalia; order Chiroptera; family Phyllostomidae; genus Anoura; species Anoura caudifer. Next base: position 14,297 of record PVKU01012036.1, read on the forward strand.
TACAGTAAATTTGAGTAAGAAATATACAGTTCCAAGTTTTAGATTTCAGGAAAAAATATCTAGGAGATTTGACAGAGGCTGCTCAAATTTTATTTTGTTAAATAAGCACATTAAAAAAATCTGTGTTTACATGAAAAGATGCTCAGTACTGCTAGCTATCACAGAGATGCAAATTAGAACCACAGTGAGATACCACTTCACACCATTGAGAATGGCCATCATAAAGAAAGCAACAAACAACAAGTGTTGGAGAGGTTGTGGAGAAAAGGGGACCCTAGTGCACTGTTGGTGGGATTGCAGACTAGTACAACCACTATGGAAAGCAGTATGGAATTTTCAGAAAACTAAAAATGGACCTGCCTTTTGACCCAGCAATTCCACTGCTAGGATTATATCCTAAGAACCCTGAGACACCAATCCAAAAGAACCTATGCACCCCTATGTTCATAGCAGCACACTATACAATAGCCAAGTGCTGGAAGCAACCTAGGTGCCCATCAGAAAATGAATGGATCAAAAAACTATGGCACATTTACACAATGGAATTCTATGCAGCAAAAAAGAAGGGCAGAACTCCTACTCTTTGCAACAGCATGGATGAAACTGGAAACCATTATGCTAAGCGAAATAAGCCAGGCAAGTGAAAGACAAATACCATATGATCTCTCCTTCAACAGGAACCTAATCAACAGAACAAACAAACAAGCAAAAAAACCAAAGGCACTGAAATAGAGAACAGGCTGACAGTGACCAGAGTGGAGAGGGGAGGGAATTTCAGGGGAAAAGGGGAAGGGTTTGCAGGAACAAGTATAAAGGATACATGGTCAAAAATAAGAGGGGGGTAGAAATGGGAGGGAGGTGGGGAGGGCTGGGAGGTGGGCTGGGATGGGAGTAAAAGGCAGAAAACTGTATTTGAACAACAATTAAAATTAAACAAATCTGTTCATTTCCTAAATGAAAGGACATTTAATTTCCCAAATATAAGATGGATATAATCTCAGAAAAAAAGCTTGTTAAACTGAGTTCATTGAGTTAATATCTGACTACATTGCCTTATTTATTTATTTATTTAATTCACTTCACAATGGTTTGGTGAACATCTCAGAGTTGGTATTGTCTATGAAAGGCATTGGAAATTGGCAATAAAAGTGACTGGATTTCACCCTATGGGCAGGCTGTTTAAAGTGAGGTCGGAAGCTGATTTAGCCAGAGGAAATGGGAGTGAAGGAATGAAAGTCCTGAGGCAGAAACAGATGCAGAGAATAGGCCAGTGTCTTGAATGCCCTCAGGGAGTGGAGAAGAGAGTTCAAGATAAGCTGGGGCAGATGGGAGAGGCTGGGGAAGTAGAACCTTGTAGGATCCTTTTTATCTCTTCTGTTTTTCTTTTTGTTTTCATCGTGGCTGTTTCAAAACTTACATACTGTGGAGAGCAGGGCCAACAAAATAGTATTGGTCTGATCAAGAGAACATGAAGTATATAAAGCAGAGTGGAGTCACTTATGTCAACTAAAATGACTGTCAGTCAGCCATGACACTTTGGTTCCAGAGGAAAATTACCTCTTGAAGTCAGAGTAAACAGATCTGGCAAGGAGACACAGTTAAGGTACCTGCCCATGTGGTCAGCGCAGCTTTGTCTGCAGATGGAGATCACCCAGAGATAGGCTCCTGGGGAAATTCCACACTTGCCAGCAGGGGTGTCAAGATACTTATCAAAAGACCCAGAGGGGTGGAGTACCTCTCTTTCAAGGCATAACTGAGGAAGGCTTCAGACCACTGCTGAGACAGCTGAGCCCCACACATCAGGGTGCTGCTCCATGCCACGCTGACCTCCCTGCGCATCAGCTGCCAGAGGCTCTGCCCTGCTGGACTGAGGACTTTGCCCTGCTGCCCTCCTGGCTTGGACAATCTTCCCTGAAAGATGTTGAAGACTTCCTTCCCCACTGTGCTGTCTCCCAGATCTGCAGACAGACTCTGGGACTCAAGTTCTTTATCCCACATTGAGTGCTGTGTGTGTATTATATTACTCTTAGGTTGTTAGAGAGTGAGTAGGATATTAATGTTTGTTGATGCTCTACTCTGAGTGAACCTGAATTCAATAAGAGCTGAGCGAATAGCATAGTTACTGTGTGGGACTCTCGTCTATTCCTTGGTGCCTGGTTGCTCAGCAGGGAGCTAGCCGAGCAGTCACCCAGATGATTTATGGAAAAGACTATATCACAAACATGTGCTCATGACACATATCATTTTAAAATTTTGGATCTGGATTAGGATTTTAGAACTATTAGTTTATGGGGTAGAAGTAAGTACACATGACTGTGTGTAGAAAATCTGAAATTTTCTGTAATCCAAACTCTACTAGTTGTAACTATATTATATAACTATGGCCCACTTATTGGGTTGGCCAAAAAGTTCTTTTTTTCTTTAGAATCGCTCTAATAGTGCTTAGTTTTCTTTAACTTCATGCAAAACATTCTTGTTAGATTGTGTTATGACAGCTGTCATATCAGCATGTCACATGCTGATAAGTTTTTTAAAAAAATTTATCAAAATTGGTGGATTTTTGTACAGCCATTTTAATAATGAAAATGGAAGAAGATACAAAACATTTTCAGTGTTTTATACTTTGCTATTTCAAAGAAGGTAAAAATGCAACTGAAATGCAAAAAAGATTTGTGTAGTATATGGAGAAGATTCTGTGACTGATTGAATGTGGCAAAAGTGGTTTGTGAAGTATTTTGGTACTATTGACATTTTGGCCAAATAATTCTTTGCTATGGGGCTGTCCTAGGCATTAGAAGATGTTTATCAGTGCCCTTAGCCTCTACTGACCAGAAGCCAATAGTGGGAGATAGTCAACATCATCAAAGTATCCAAATCAATTAAGTTATTGGTGAAAATGAAAAATGTATATTTTATTTTATGGAAAAAATTAAAACTTTTTGGTCCACCCAATAGCTCTCCTCTCAAGGACTTTGTTATGCATAGTAATCTGAAAATGGCTGTGAAATAGATGACAACTTACCACTCTAGTTTCAAGAGTCTATGGTTCTGTGGCTTTAAGTAACAAGGGACCTATAGAATTTATGATGTGACACAGGGGGAAAACACTAGGAATATAGCCTTGGAGATATAGTAGGAAAAAAAATCTGATTTTATTGGTAAATTTTTCATCATTGTCTACAGAAACAAAATAAGATTTAGTGACCACAAGAGACAAAGTTTCTACTTTCAAGGTAGTATTTTGTTAATGAAAAATAAAACAAATATGACACTTTATTGGAATAAGTATAATGGCCAAGTAGGAGGTAGGCTTAGGTGAAAATCTGGAAGACTTTTTTACAATATACCACTAAATATCATTTTGTGTAGTGCCAGTAGGCAAAGAACAGTTGGAGACTCTAGATGAAGTTAAAGAAATCAGCTGATTAACAACAATGATTCTGTAAGACAAAGAGAATAACCACCACCAAAGGATTTGAAAAATAGTGTGATATGATCAATATAGCAGTTAGGAAAAGTGACATTTGTTGTTGAAGAAGAGCTGATGGTTGATGAGGAGGAAGAAATTAACAAGTGGAATTGAGGAAAAATGAGAAGGGACATTATAGCAAACTGCTTATCTCATTGTATAAACTAGGTTTTTAGATCCAATACCAAAGTATTTTCCCTGTATGGGTTCTAAACCTTACTTTCTTAATCTATAAAATAGGTATAATAATCCTTTCCTCAATGACATTTTATAAGAATTAAATGAGATAATATAGGGTGGGAATAATCTATAAAGGATTGAATATGAAGATCAAAATATTCTTTAAAAAGGAGAAGAGAGTAAAGAAGCAAGAAAAAGGGCTCAAGGGAGAGAATGAGAATAGTAAATAGCAAGGAAGTCAAAGACTGTACAAGAGCAATCCTTCTCACAGTGTGGACTCTAAATCAGTAGGATAAACTTCACTTGGACTTTGTTAGAGATACAAATTAGGTATACCTACTGAGTCAGAAACTCTGGGGCTGAGGCCCAGGAATCTGTGTTTTAACAGGCCCATTGGGTGATCCTGATGCTTGCTAAAGTTTGAAAACCTGTGTTAGAGTCAACCACAGGCATGGATGAAGCTGTCTAGAACAGAAGGTCATGCATTTATGTATGAAATAGCTACCAGGTACCAACTCTGTTTATAAGATCCTGAGGATATAAAGCTTGCATTGTCTCTTGTCATTACCTTTTATGTACTTTTCCAGGCACTGCTTTAGAGTACCCTTTCCTCTTTTGCCTCTAATATCAGTCCTTGGGGCTTGGATGTGTTTTTGCTGCAAATATTTTCTCTTGATTGTTTTCCCCCTTGTTACTTTGTATTGATAAATTCTAAATCTATATATCTTTCCCTCATTTGACCCAATCTCCTTTCTTATACTTTCAACCATTTTGAGATAGACTTCTTATCACTACAAATTTGACATGGCAAAAAAATAGCCTCCTTTCCATGACCCTGTTTTCAATTTTTCCAGTTGAATATATGCCATCCCCCTTTCTATTTTCATACTTTAACAGGAGCCTACTGGTTAAGGGCACGACTTCCAGAATCAGGTTCAAATCTCAGTTCAGCCATTGATCAACTATAACTTGAACAGTTTACCTAACATCTCTACATGCCATTTTACTTGATAGGATGGTAATGAAACCTATATTTGGGGGTGTTGTGAAGATTGGAGGAGTTAGTGCATGGAAAACCTTTAGAAGAGTAACTGTCACAAAATAAATGTGTAAAATTCTGGGTATTGTAAGTGTTTATTCTTTCTCCTTTATTCTCTCAGATTTGTCATAGGAGACATAATAATTGACTCTACAACATCTTTTCCACCTCATTAAATACTCTACACTATGAGTGTATGTATCGTGGGGATCTGCTCGGTCCAGGGGTAAATATATGACCTAAGATGCTTTAGAGGAGAGATTTATCATTCTCTTCTACTAAATGGAAATGGGGAAGCACATTGACCCTATAGCTACTTAAGCATCTTTCCATCTCAAGGTGGGTCAGCCTGAGGACAGTCCTAGCTCAATCACCAAGGGTGAAAGAGTGGAGAGGTGGAAAGAAACTTGGTTCTTCAGAACATTGTCCTTGTTGATCCTCTGAATCAACCAACCCTGAAGACATTTATCCTTAAGATGTTTTGCTATGTGACATAAATTTTTTAAGAAAATTTGATATGAGATTTCTTTTCTTATAGTCAAAAGCATATAACTAAATTATTTGCTATTCTCATTCCGATACATTAGGATATTTATAAAAGGTGTTTATTTTCTTCTCCTTTTTATAGACCTCTTCCACCATTTTAGTAGACATCTCAAATAATTTAAGCTTCTCTTTCTAATAACTATTGAAGTAATCTCTAAAATCATCAAGCCCAAAGTCTTTCAATTATTGCCCGAGTCTGTCATAACTAGCACCTTCCACCTATCAAACTGTAATTCTTCTTATTTTATATTTTCTTCTAAAATTCACCTTTATAAATTTAAGTTTCTATTTCTAGTCAAGATGGAGGCATAGGTAAACATGGCTTCCTTCCTTGCACAATCACAGCAAAAATTACAACTAGAGTACAAAACAAATATCACCCAGAATTGTAAGAAAATTGAGCTGTATGGAAGTCCAATGACCAAGGAATTAAAGAAGCCACATTTATACAGTCAGATAGGAGGTGTGGAGAGGCACAGAGAGACGTGGAGGCATGGAATGGGGGTTTTATGCCCATGTCTGGTGGATAAAAATTAGAAGGGATACCTCGGGAGCGAGATATCCCAGCCCCACACCACAACACTCAGCCCCAGGTTCTAGCACCAAGAAGAGAGATTCCCATAACTTCTGGCTGTAAAAAGCAGTGATGGTTGGGGTGGTGAATGAAACGGGGAGATTCTCAAGAGTCTCTTCTTAAAGGGCCCACAATGAACTTAGGACTTATGCAGACTTGCTTCCTCTGGGCTTTAGCACCAGGGCAACAGCTGACAGGGCACCAGTGGCATATGGGAAGAAATTGTAATGTTTGGTATTAGGGCAAGTGCCAGGAAAGAGCTTCAACCTGGACAAAACCTGAGATGCTAGACAGTGGCATTGTCCCCTCTCTGAGCCCTCCACTACAAACAGCCCAGAGCAGCAACATGGGTTGTTCTGCCCTGGTGATTACCTAAGGCTCTGCCCCATCCAACTTACTGGTGTGCTTTTCTATAAGAGGCCACACTACTAAGATAGGGAGTCAAAGCAGCTTTACCTAAAACACAGACACAAACACAGGGATGCTGCCAAAATGAGGAGGCAAAGAAATATGGCTTAAATGAAAGAACAGAACAAAGCTCCAGAAAAAGAACTAAATGAAATGAAGATAAGCAATCTATCTGATGCAGAGTTCAAAACATTAGTTATTAGGATGTACGAGGAACTCATTGGGTACTTCAAAAGCACAAAAAAGACCTAGGCAGAATGAAAGTTACATTAAGTGAAGTTAAAAAGAATTACAGGGAATCAACAGTGGAGTAGATGAAGCTGAGAATCAAATAAAAGATTTGGAACATGAGGAAGAAAAGAATATTCAATCAGAATGACAAGAAGAAAAAGGAATCCAAAAAAAATGAGGATAGGCCAAGGGGCCTCTGGGATATCTCCAAACACCAATATTTGAATTACAGGGGTACCTGAAGGAGAAGAGAAAGAGAAAGAAATGGAAAACTCATTTGAAAGAGTAATGAAAGAAAATTTCTCTAATTTGGTAAAGGAAATAGACATACAAGTCCAGGAAGCATAGAGTCCCAAAGAAAAGGGACCCAAAGAGGGTCACACCAAGACATATCATAATTAAAATGCCAAAGGTTAAAGATAAAGGGGGAATCTCAAAAGCAGCAAAAGAAAAGCAGAGAGTTACCTACAAAGGAGTTCCCATAAGACTGTCAGCTGATTTCTCAAAAGAAACTTTGCATGCTAGAAGGTATGGGCAAGAAGTATTCAGTGATGAAAAGAAAGGACTACAACCTAGATTATTCTATCAGGCAGAATGGAAGGGCAGATAAACTGCTTCCTAGACAAGATATAGCTAAAGGACTTTGTCATCACCTAGCCGTTATTATATGAAATGTTAAAGGGATTTATTTAAGAAAATGGAGAAATCAAATATGAACATTAAAAGGGCAACAAATTCACAAGTATCAACAATTGAAACAAGCTAAGCAAACAAGCAGAACAGAAACAGAATCATAGATATGGAAATCATCTGTAGGGTTTTCAATTGGGAGGGAGAAGGGGGAGAATGGGGAGAAAGGTGCAGGGATTAAAAAGTAAAAATTGGTAGATACAGAATAGACAGGGTGATATTAAGCACAGTATAGGAAATGGAGTAGTCAAAGAACTTAAATGCATGAACCATGGAAATGAACAATGGTGTGGGGATTGCTGGAGGGAATGGTGAGTACTTGGTGCAGAAGAGCAAAGGGGGAAAATTAGGGACAACTGTCACAGGACAATTGATAAAATATATTGAAAAATAAATCTAAGTTCCTATCTAATAAAAATTTCAAATTTATCAAACCCAAGGCCCAAGTCTTAATTCCCCTAGCTCTTAAGCTATTCTGGCTCATGCTTGACCAACTCTGTTAGTAGTACCACTAACAACTTATTTATTCAGAAGAAAAAGTTTCCTTCATTTCTGTTTTCCTCACCCATTACATCCATACATTTTGCCAGTCCTATCAGTTTTATAGCCACGATAGCCTGGAATCTGCCACTGTTCTCCATCTTAATTGTGCCACCCTAGACCAAGTCACTGCTGCCTTTCCCTTGGGCTACTGCATGAGCTTCCTAATTTATCCCCTACATTCATGCTTGCTCACCACCTCTGGTCTCTGACTTCATTCCCACCATATTTCTTTTTCTACTTTAACAGACAGTGGTAATAAATATTCCACTTTTCAAAACTTCCAACAGCTTCCCTTTATTATTAGAAAAAAGTCTGTAGTTTTTATTAAGTTTTTGAAGGCTCTATATTATATCTGGGCCCAATAACTATAATTTCCTTTCATACTACTCTCTTTAGAGTTTGTTTTCATATTAGTCTCAGAGTTTGTTTACTCTGAGCCACACCACACTCCTTGCCATTTATAGACATTCAAGCTGGTTCCCACTGCAGGGTTTTCACATTTATGTTGCTTATGCATAGAATACTCTTCTTCTTCCACATTTTACATCCAAGACTGCAATCAAATGTTGCCCCCTCAGGAAAGTCTTTTGTGACCCACCTAAACTCCTCTTTATTCTTTGTCCCAGTTATATTTTCTTCATAGCATATTTTCCAATATGAAACTACCTATTTATTTGTTTTCTTGTTTATTGTATATTTCTTCCTCCAGTGTAATGTAAGCTCCAGGAAAGCAATAACTTGTCAATCATGTTCTATATTTTATCTCTAGGAAAATAAAATATTATCAAGCACTAAGTATTTGCTCAACAGATATTTGTTGATCAACTGAATAAACACAAATCCGATTATCTAGTAAGTTACTTCCCTTGGTAATTGAATGTAACAATACTATTGTCTAATTTCCCTTCAAATATTACTTGAAAACCTACTAGGAATATAATAACTATTTATTCGGCTGACCGAAGAGTCTGTTTAGTTTTTTTCCATAAAAGATCAGACACATTCTTCATTTTCACTAATAAGTTTATTGATTTGGATATTTTGAGTATGTTGGCTATCTCCCACTGTTAGCTTTTAGTGGGTAGAGGCCACGGGTGCTGCTAAATATCTTCCAGTGCCTAAGACAGCCCCATCACAAAAAGTTATCTGGCCAAAATGTCAATAGTACCAAGAAACTTTGCAAATCATTTTTGACACATTTGATCAGACATAGCACCTTCTCCATACACTGTACAAATATTTTTGTGTGTTTCAGTTACAGTCTTACCTTTCTTAAAATAATAAAATATAATACACTGAAAATGTTGTATATCTTCTTCCATCGTCATTATTAAAATGGCTGCACAAAAATTCACCAATTTTGATAAGGTATTTTAAATGCATGCTGATATGACAGTTGTCACAATACAATCTAACAAAATTGTTTCAAATGAGGTTAAAGACAACTAAGTACTACTAGAACCATTGTACAGAAACAAACAAATGATTTTTGGCTAACCTAATATTATAGAAGATGAGCAAGGAGGAATAAGATAGGCTTTGCAATTCTTTCCGAGCTAAAAATTTGGGACGTATTTAAAATGCCAAGTTACAAACACAGGAAATGATTAATTAACAAAAAGGTAACAGGTTGTACAGGGAATATGAAAGACAGAAACACATAGAGAGATGCATATGTTATAGAAGACACACTGAAGATGCACTATGAGCTGAAACCCACAGAATACGTAGGAGTTGAATGTTTGGAGAGAAAGGGGTAATCGTGTTCCCAGACATAGCGGGCTAAAAGATTCAATTAGTTAGTGACTGTGGAATGGAAAGGAGAAGAAATGAAAAGGGACGTTTGAAAACAAGTTTTTGCCTCAACCTTTTACTCTTTATCTCTATGTCCTTTTAATGAACTATGTCTCTGGCTTTCATTATCTTAATGGAGAGTTTGCCTAAGTACATGTCCATTGCTCTAGTCTCTGTTCAAATTTCCACCCTGCATTGTCATCTGCCTGTCATAGTCTTTAGATGCATCATTCTCCAGTGCCTCAAACAAAACTGCCTTAATGAAAATTAGCACTTTCACTTTCAAACATCTTTCCTCTCCTGGCTCCTTTTGTGTCAGTAACTTCCTTGTCTCCCAAACGCAGGGCTAAGGATTTCAAATTCACAGTTGGCTCCTGTTTCCTCCAGTTCTGTATTAAGTTGATGGTTAACATTATTAGCTTTAAAATATCTCTCCTTTTCTTTCCATTTCCATTGCCTTTACTTTAGTTCAGGTCTTTCACTTTTCTTAAGCGATTCATGCATCTATTAATTCAACTAATATTTATCAAAGATCTACTATGTGGTATGCTTTCTTCTAGATGCTTGAAATATATCTCTGAATAAAGCAGACAAAAATCCCTGTCTTTTTTATTTACATTATAAATACAGCATGGACTTCCTAACTAGTACCCTTCCTGCTAGTCAATTTCTTTTATTGTGTACAGTTGTTCTAGACCAATCAAATAGCACACTTCTGCTTATAGCCAGTTTTTACTAAGTTCTTCAATGACTCCCACTTCCAGGTTTGCCTGGTACTCAGCGCTTCTGGGTTCTGGTCTATGCTATATCATCAACCTGATTAAGTATTCCATGCTGCTTTACTGAATATATTCTGACTGGGGAGGTAATTTGCTTGGAAAATTTCTGCTGTTGCTAAAACACACAGAAAATAAGAAATTCAAATAGTAAAATTCATGTTGATTAACTCAAAGAATATGAGAGAATGCCTAGAAGAGTTATGCTGGCTTTTATTGGGACTACTAGAGAAATCTTGGTCAATTAATAGAAAAGAAAACAAAAAAATGATAAAAAATAATAAGAATAAAAATATTACTACCAAAAACATGATTTTGGAAAATGATTTAAAACCTTATTAGAACAGAAGGCCCACATATATTTTTTTCAGGTTGCTGGCTCCTTCCATCATGCCTCCATGTCTTACCCTAGAACATTAGTAAGAATACCATTAAAGTAAAGTCTTTATATACCATCTTTGAGACCAACAATATATAAAACAAAAGCATACTGAGTTTCAGTCACTTTATTTATTTATTCATTTTACTTTTTAATATATTTTTTTTTATTGAGAGAGAGAGATTGATGTGAATGGGAGACATTGATCAGTTACTTCCCATAGGCACCTCAACCAGGGATCTAGTCCACAACCTAGGTACGTGCCCTAACTGGAAATCCAACACGCAGTCTTTCTGGTGCACAGGACAATGCTCCAAACAACTGAGCCGCCCATCTAGTGTTTCAACCATTTGTAATAGTTACTAATAATATTTCAAACATAAATAGCTCCATAAAATGACAGTTGTAGAATGGTATTAAGAAAAAAGCAGATGCACACTTTGAAGTATATCTTTCTCTCTTTGAAGTAGTTACTAAAGCAGGGAACTATGTTTATCGAGACAAAAATCATTGGTGCTTGTTAGATTTATCATTCTGGGCTGTATGGACTCATAAATGTTATTCTATATGAAAATATTCTATTTTTATCTTAGGCATAATTCAGTTCTAGAAAGAGTAGGTTCTGTTCATATCAGTAAGCATTTACATGTGAGTACACAATTATGATGTCAGTATTTTTGAGCTGATCAAAGAACTTGTAATGGGATAGAGAAGAGGTAATTATGGATTCCACCAATTAAAAGTCATGATGAATGAAACTCCTACAGAGGAAGAATTGTAGCTTTGGTCACCTACAGTCATATGCTATTTGTAGTAAAAGAAGATAAGACAGACAGAAAGTAATTACAATGTCTTCCTATAGCTTTCGATTTTCAATACTTTCATTGTTTACTTCTGATCAGCTGATGCAAGACCCTTTCAGTTTCAAAGGGTTGTGGACTCTGTGAGCATGATGTTCAAACTTTTGAAAGCCACTTGAATTTCACATAAACTAAAATGCCATCAACATTTTAATATGAGAAAAGGCAGCTACCTGAGCAGGCGTGAAGACAATTTGGATGCTTGTTATTTTTGTGCACCCTGGTGCATGTGTTTAGATTTTTGAGAGGAGGGACTAGAGTAATACAGTTTTTGACAAATGGGTTCAAGCTTGTCTTTGCCACTTACTAGCTTTATGACCTTTAAAAGTCACAGTATTTTCTGGGATTCAGTTTCCTCACCTGTAAAATGAGGGTAACCATACTATTTACCTTTGAAGATTATTGTGAGGATTAAATGACTTAAGATACTTATAATGGCACCTGGCCAATGGTAAGTCTTCAATGAATGTTAAATATTATTTTAGGCTATAGTATAGTTTCTCTGTAAGTTAGGGATAATGCAATCCATAGCACTGTATTATTTGTGGAGCTTTTTCTCTGTGTCTGTAGAGTAATAACAATTTTAAAACAGGAATGTTCTAGCCAAGTTTAGGACTCTGTTGAACATATTTATTAATACTCCTGACTCCTTTATGTAAGATATAAATGTGCTTCTGAAAACATTTGTTATACTAGTAAATTTTAGGGATATGAATTGATTTTTCAACAAAAAGTCCTGGCATAAAAGGGTAGGGGTAGAACGCTGGACTGGAAGCCTGGACTTCCCAGGGTGTGTTCTGACCAAAGGTTAGACTCCAGGCAGGTAACCCAAGTTCCCTTCTTGGTTTCATGTATGTAAATTAGGTAGTCACCTAAATGCATGCCAAAGTCTAATTCATGTCTTATATTTTATGATTATTTCTTCTATCAACATAATTATCATGGAAGCACATGTGCTTATTTGTATATTGTCATGCTTACAATATTTTAAGGCTCTATGAAAGAGTAGCACATTCTTTGATTATCCTCAATAACATCAAATTTTCCCTTTAGAAACAGATCGACAACCAATGAATGCATAAATAAAGGGAACAACAAAAATCAATGTGTCCCTCTATCTCCCTTCCTCTTTCTAAAATAAAAAAATAAAAATTTAAGAAGAGATTGAATTTTTAAAACTGTAAGAAAGGTCTTGGGGCTAAGTCTGGTGAATAAAATGAGTGTTTTGAATGGAAAAATATGGTGTAAGTATAATGAAATCAAAGTATTTTGGGAGGCTTATTTACAGACGCCAGTGTGTGCGCATGTGTGCTCATGTGACTGTGTGTGCACACACAGGTGTGTGGGTGTATGCGTACTTTCAAGTGCAAATATATAGTTTTAAATTCTGAAATGTTTGCTAAAAACTCATCTTTCAGTCACACCTAATTTATGCCAGTATAATGGCTTTGCCTTTTGCAAAACAACTGCTGTTTGTACATAACAATACCTATTGAGATGTAGAAACAGCAGGGATCTTATTTTGAAGAAAGGCTGATCAGACTTGCTTCTGAGCAGCTTGATCCAATGTAGTGGGCTCATTATCCAGCTGAAATACTATTTTGCACCTTGCACTAGTCATCTTTCCGGTCCCTCAGTACTTTCCCCAGAAAAGTCTAATAAAGATGCTTGTTTATAAAGGGGATTTATGTCTTGGATGAAGTGTTCCCCAAATGCTATATGATATAAGAACAAAGAAAAGAGAAGCTTGTAACACTTCAAAATCTATTCCATGGGATTGTGTTGTCTGATAGCTGGGTATGTGTTCAGCAGTGAGAATGCTTTTTGCTTGTTGAGAGTTAAAGCTTGTAATTTTCTCAAAATTTGGCTACTGTTTTGCAAGATTAATAAAACTAACCTGAGATCTACAGAGCCATTGTAATAAATATTTTGAAATATATACACACTGGATATATAATCAACTGTACTTATATTCCCATTTATTTAGACCAAACACTGAAACAAATGTAAATTACTTAGGTTCTCCACTAGAATCAGAAGTCAGGGAGATGGGGAAAGCCCAGAGTATCTTAGCCATAAAAATAGCTCCAAGAGGATCCACAAACCAAGAAAAAAATGACTAACAAATGAGCTACCTCATTTTTCTCTTTTATTGAAGTTCCTTGAATTCAAAATTCTAAATTTAAAACAAGTGTTTTAAAAGGGAGCTGCTCTGAATTAAGAGTAATACATACTTTTTAAAGGTTTCCAGAGGCTAATCTTTATTTAATATAAATACAGTATGGCACAAAAATAGGTTTACAGTTGTTTGTATGGGAAATAATACAATAATTAATAATAATACAGTTCAAACTATGTTTTGTATACAGACAACTGTAAACCTACTTTGGCCTCTCTTTATATAATATATAAAAAAGAAATTAATTTCTTTTAACACTTTATACATTAGAATATATGTTATTATTTTAGTAATATATGCATAAATACACATTATTACTTTATTCTACTCCTATTTCACCTAAAAATGAACCTTCAGTGTCCCCTTTCATTTTGTGACTCCTCAAACATTTCCTTTCTTACTTTGCATAAACATGCCCATCTAAACTGCCTTGTTTTTGTGATTTAGAACAGAAAATGTGGATGTGATGAACATAAACCAGTTGTTGTTAGTGGTGTGTGTGTACATGTGTTTATATATACATACATAGGTATATGTATACACACAAATATAGATATGTATGTGTATAACTAATTAAAACATATTTGTATATATTTGTGTGTATACATATATTTGTATACACACAAATATATTTGTATACACACAAATATAGACATATGTGTATGTATGTATGTAATTAAAAGCATAATATTTGAGGAGAAATATTAAAAGCATAATATTTCTCCTCAAATATTAAAGAGAGAAAAACAACACTGCAACCATGAAACAAAAGTCTGTAAGCTGGAAGATTGTTTGAAATAACTATCTACTGGGTAGTGAATTATCATGTTGCTATTTTTAAATAATCATTGATTTCCTAGAAATTGCTTTCCCGTTGGTTTTATCTGGAGATAAAATTGAGCTGATGCCAAAGTTGTAGTAGATGAGCAAGAAAGAAAAATAGTAGAGTTGGAAGAAAAAAGGAGGAGACTATCTGTGACCATTTGAATCTGACATCCTTTTCCTTTCAGGTGCCTGGATCATATGCACTTCTCTCACTTCCGCCAGGCCCTGTCTAGTCTCTTCAGACTGTACCTTTTTTTCCCAATCTTTTCTCTCATTTTTATTGATAATATTCTCACTGTTTCCTAGCTAGAATACTACAACCTCCTCGTAAATGTGGACCTCAATTATGCATCTTCTCTGTCTAAACCAACCCTTTGGACTCCTGAAATGCAATGTTGTTCGGATATTCTTCTTAGAGCCCCACAAAGCTGGTGTGGGGTCTTGTCTGAGGACATGAGCTCCAACCTGGTTTCAGTACTAGCTTCACTTGCCACTAGTGTGTGACCTTGGTAATACACTTAAGTCTGGGTCTCAGTTTGCCATGTAATGGCAAACATATGAAATATTTCAAGTGTTTAGCCTAGTAGGTGCTTAATAAATAGCAGCTACAATACTCTGATATAACACATTTTATTTTAGCTTCTCCAACTTTATCTCCCTGTCAATAATCTCTCTGGTCACACTGATCCTTTTCACTGTCCTTTCAAACATACAATGACTGTTTTCTTTGATTGCCTCATGTTGACTGATTTTGGAGCCGTTAACTGGGCAATCAGTGGAGGTTGATGTTTTTCTCTTCCTGAAAAGTGAACAAAGTGCTTGAAAAGTATCTCATTCTGGTTGGGGAATAAAAAGGTTACAGTTCTGTGCTTTCAAGTTAAAAGAATATTTTCTACCTTTCTTTTGGGAATGAAAGTATAAAACTTCTTACAGCAGGGAGTTGAAAAGAAAGGTAGATGTGTGATGCATTGGTTTTCTTTCCTTCTCAGTTTTTATTATAGACTGATTGAAAAATTGAAGAAACAAAAAAAATAGGAGAAAGTAGAAGACTTTAAATATCAAGCAGGCACAAAGATAGGTATTTAATTTATTTAAATATAAGTAGATATTATGATCTTTGACCAAAATGTTAGGTAGATCTGTTATTCATTCATTAAATATTTATTAAATACTTACCCTATGCTACCTACCATGAAGGTAGGTGCTGGGGATATACAGACATAAGCCTGGACTCAAGGGAATAATAAACATGAGGCAGGACCCAAGAGGCAGATTGTAAGAAGTATTAAAATGGGGGGAGATAAAAAAGATCTGGTGTTATTTTCTGAATCTAAGTAAAAATACAAAGTAAAGAACCAGATATTCTAATTGTTAACAGTGGAAGGGGGAAAATAAACTATATCTAAGGAGTTTAAAAGTAGCCATAAATGGCTACTTTTATATAATTAAAATGTATCATAAATCAAGGATTATGATTAATTCTACTCTGTGCCAGGGGTTGGCAGGAGAGAGGGAGAAGGGAAAGAATCCTTTGAAACGCAGCTTGTCAACTTTGGAAGCCAGACTGGATTTGAATCCCAGCTCTGATACTCAATAGCTTTGTGAAGTTGGACAAATTACTTGACCTCATTATGTTTCAGTTTTTGCATCCATAGAATGTGTATAATAATAGTATTTATAGTTTGCATGTTTCAGTGTCTGGCACAGAGAAAGCATTATATAGTATGTTTCATATTATTCTTATATGCTTTTAAAAGAAAGATAAAGGGAGAGAGAGTACACAATAGCTAGAAAACTGTGAAATAAGAAATCTTAAAATTTTTCCTTTTTTTTTCTTTTGTCATTCAGAGCAAGTCATTTACCCCCTTGGACTAGTTCCATCTTTGATAAAAAGGGAACCACAGTTCATTCCCTTTCTTAAAGTTCTGAAATTCTATGATTAGGTTGATACATTGTTTATTCATCTGAGCCACTATCATGAGTCCAACAAAATCATTCTCTGTAAGGTTTGAAAAATGTCCTTGTCTTTGTGCCAGTAGGTGGTTCTATTCCCAAAGTTTAGGACAAAAGCCAATAGGCATAAAGGTACTCTTTCATTGATGAAGTATAAAATTAGATCCCTGCATTAATTATTTCTTCACACTCATTAAAATCTGAGAACAAAGGTGAGCTCACACTACAAACTCAATATTTTTTGTCAGATTTTTAGCCTATGAATAGTTAAGATTACAAGATCAACACTGGAGTTAGTTTTATCAATAGCATAATATTACTCTGAATAATTTAGTTATCTCCTATTATTAACTGTCTTTAATGAAACAATTTTTGACTAAATATTTTTATGCTAAAAACTATTATCAGACAAGGGCTAAAAAATATTTGATGAACTGAGGTAAAAGACCTGTACTTGGAAAACTATAAGACACTGAAAAAAGGAACTGAAGAGAACAGAAATAAATGGAGGGAAATACTGTGATCATACGAGGAAGAATTAGCATTGTTAAAATGTCCACAGTACCCAAAGCAATGTGTAGATGTAATGTAATATACATCAAAATACCAATGGTATTTTTCATAGAAGTAGAACAAACAATTTTAAAATTCATATGGAACCACAGAAGATCCCAAATAGCCACAGTAATCCTGAGAAAGAACAACAAAGCTGGAGGTACATACCACCTGTTATCAAACCATGCTATAATGTCATAGTAATCAAAATGGCATGGAACTGTTATAAAATTAGACACCTAGATCAAAGGAACAGAATAGACAGACCAGAAGAAATAAACCCACACCTACAAGGTCATCTAAGGTACATCAAAGGAGGCAAGAGTGTAAGATGGGGTAAAGACAGTCTCTTCAATAGGAGGTGTTGGGAAAACTCAACAAATAATGCAAAAAAAAAAACAAACCACTTTCTTATACCATATATAAGAATAAAATCAAAATGGGTTAGAGATTTGGATGTAAGATCTGAAACTTTACAAACCCTAGAAGAAAACATAGGCTATAAACCCTTTGATGTTGGTGTTAGCAATTTTTTTTTTTTTTGGATATGTCTCTTAGGGCAAAAACAACAAAAGAAAAAATGAGCAAATGGGAATGACTACGTTAAACTAAAAAGCATTTACACAACAAAGGAAACCATCACCAAAAAGGCAACCTACTGAATGGGAGAAGGTATGTGCAAATGACATACCTGATAAGAAACTAACATGCAAAATATATAAAGAACTCATACAGTTCAACATCAAATAAACGAACTGATTAAAAGATGAGCAGAGGACATAAATGGACACTTCTCCAAAGACAGAATACAGATGGCCAACAGACACATGAGAATGTACTCAACATCACTAATCGTTACGGAAATGCAAATCAAAACCACATTGAGATATTACCTCACACCTGTCTGAATGACCAACAACAATTCTACAAATAATAAGTGTTGGTGAGGATGCAGGAAAAAGAGAAAGTTTGTATTCAGTTGGTTGGATTGTAAATTGGTGCAGCTACTGTGGAAAACATTATGGAAATTCCTCAAAAAATTAATAAAAAAAGAGAAATACCACATGGCCTAGCAATTCCACTTCTAGATATCCATCCAAAGAAATCTGAAATACTAATTCCAAAAGATATATGCACTCCTATGTTCATTGTAGCATTATTTAAAATAGCCAAGATATTGAACCTAAATGACCACTGATACACAAATGGGTAACATGTGGTACATATGATGGAATATTACACAGTCATAAAAATAAAGACATCTTACCATTTGTGGCAACACGAATACCCTAGAGGCTATTATTGTAAGTGAAAAAGTCAGAGAGAGAAAGACAAATACTATATAATTTCAGTTATATATAGAATCTAAAAAACAAAATAAATGAACACAAAACAGAAACATAGATAAGGAGTGCAAATTGATGGTTACCAGATGTGGTGGGGTTGGAAGGATGAGCAAAAAAATGAAAATGTTTGGGAAAATGAAAGGGATTAAGAAGCACAAATTACCAGTTGGAAAAATTGTCACAGGAATGTAAAGTACAGCAAAGGGAATGTAGTCAACAATATTGTAATACCTATGTGTGATGCCAGATGGTTACTGGCCTTAGAAGGGTGAAAACTTCCTAAGATATAGAAAGTCAAATCACCATTTATACACATGAATCTAATATAATATTGTATATCAACTGCAACAAAGAAATAAGTTTAAAAATTTGATGAACAAATAGTGTTGGAGAATTGCAAACGTTACCCACCACACTAATACTCTGATCCATCTAATGAGATATACAACTTCAGCTTCTGATGCCAAGTCACCTAGTATTTGCACAGAACAAGGAAACAAAACTTCTATCAAAATCTGTGGTTATATACATTATAGTACTTTCTGGTCCTTAAAAGTTATTCTTTGTGTGTCCACTTAGATACAACTGTACAAGTAAGTGTATCACGATAGCCTATGTACCTAATGTTTAACAAAGCTCAGGTCAATCCACTCAGCATATACAGTTGTAGTATAATAGTTGTGCACTCATGTGCAAGTGTATAAGTAACAAATGTACAACATTTCATATGATTGCTTTGAAGTGTCATTAAAATATACAAGCATATAACATGCTGGACAGAGAGCAGATCATAAATGTACTTGCATGTCACTATATAATATTTACTTTAGAATTAATATTATAATATTAGGTTACTTTAATATCTTATAAGTAGTATAGGCAGGAGTCACATGATAAGTAATTAACCTTTACTTATCAAAAATCACTCTGAATACTGTCATTTGCATGGAAAATAATCACAACAGCTATCAATAATCTAGTTTATTTGATGGCCCAGGCAAGCTGATGTATCATAGCTGTTTCTAATAATTTCTAAAGTGTACTACAGTGATTAAATTTGATTGTCTTTGTAATTTTTAAAATCAGTTACTAAAAAAAGAGACCTCTTTCTCTAATGGCTATAGCAAAAGGGAATAAAGGCAAATACTTTCTGAATTCAGGCAAAGAGTTTGGGTGATAGATTAATGTAGCACATGTACATGAAGAGAGCAGTTGGCATATCTGTGATTGTCAGATACTGTTCCTTTCCTGGCTCTCCTTCCAGATGTACAGGGAAGGAAGATATAGAGTGTCATTATTAAGAAACTCCACAGAAAGAGATAATGTAAGTTGTCAACATCTATAAATGCAAATCAAACAAGAATAATGCTCAGTGATTAAATAATTTTCAGCAGTTCCCTGGAGTATATGTTTGGTCAGAATTAAAATCTCTGTTAGGTAAAGCAATACACGGATAATGGTAAATGGAACACTTGATGTGATTTATTAAATATTTCTTTAATTGCTATTATGCTTACATATTGATTTTACTGGCTTCATTTTTACTGGGTCTTCATAAAAGACCCAGAAATTGGGTCAGGAAACAAACTATTTTTGTAGTGAAGAAAAAGCCATTAAGGAATTTTTTTTTCTTTTTCTCAGTTTTCTGGTTCATATTAAACTCTTCTCTGGTCTTCCACTGTAAAACCCTAGTTATCTCTTTCATTCTATTATGCTTTCCACCCTGTTCTAAATTCCTAAAAACAGCAGTGTGCCTCTTTACTTAGAAGCATCTCTTCCATTAGTTCCTTCCTCCTTATTTTCCCTTACCCAGTCTAGACCAGGCCTTTGTCATCTCATGCCTTCCTCTTTGTTCTAGTTTTTACCTATTTGAATCCATCATTCTTATCAAAACTAGATTAACCTTCCCTTAAATATCATCTTTTTCAATTTACTTCTGGGCTCCCGAAGTAGACAATAGCTTCTTGTAGCTGCTTGTGACCTACAATATGAATTCTGAACTTCAAATTCCCTTTCAAATTAACTTGATGTTCTTATTCTTCTAAGCAAATTTTCCTCTCTTCTACTTCTGTTGATTTCATTGTTTCTCCAAGAATTATCAATTTTTTTTTCAGTTTAGCCTAACTATTCTCTACTAATCCATCAAGGTCAAGTTCAAGGCTTACCTCCTCTGGAGAATTTTCATTCATGCTTCCTTTGATTAACCCTTTATGCTGCATGGTATTCACATCTTTCAATATCTCAACTACACAATTTAACACAAAATAAATAAGTGATGCCAATACTGCATATAAGTAAATGTCATTATTTTATATGCATGAATCTTACATTTCCAAGTAGACTGCACATGCCTAGCAGGTAGATTCCCTATGACATACTGATTTCCGGTTTGTTTCCATTAGAATCTACTCATCAGTAAAGGTACTTAGATTAACTAATCATTATCTATGCTTTAATATTTTACTTCCCAATTTATGCATATTTCATTTTTGTGTTATATTTAGAATTTTTAAGAATTACAAGGGACCATTAGTAGATTTTATTATTGTTCATAATTATTTATTCTCATCTTCCCTTTATGTGGAATACATGTAACTACTTCATTGACTAGGGCTTGGCCTTGGGTCCCTTTAGTTACTGGTTTGTTGGCAGATGTGACATATACCACATCCATGCAAGAGGCACATGGGGCACTGCAGTTTTCTATCAGCTTCTTTTACAAGGGCTCTTTGCGATGAAAGCAGTTTGTCCCAGATAGGGCTACTTTCCAGCCCAAGCCTTGGAATAAGAAGCTGTATAGAAAAGACCTTCAGATGACCCACAACTTGGAGTAGAACTTACCAAGTCACAGTTCTTATGTTTCATTATTGAGAAATAACTTCTTCAAAGTCACTGATATTCTGTTTTTTTTTGCTACATAGAAAATCTGACTAACAGAAGACCTGAGGTTTCATCCAACTTCCTATACTGCCAGCAAGGAGAGAGACCAGGATTTTTAGAGAAGTTAATGGAAGAGTTATAACAAATTCTGACTTATTTTTACTGCTTTTTAAACAGAACACATTTTTTTTTGTTATTTTAGAATTTAGAGGACTACAAATCAAATAGTTTGACACTTGTGGCATTAATACCACTGGGAGCTGCCCTCCTGGTCTGGCATTAGCTTTTAGAAAATACAGAGAGGAATACTAGAAAATAAACAAATCATACTATCAGTGTCAGATAGAAAATACTTCTCTACCTGAAAGATACTACTTTCTCTTAGGTCCAAGTTTGTTTGGTAGCAGACACAATGGAATGCAATGATCTTTTGAATTCCTGTCAGGCCCCAGACTTTCATATATATCGTTAATATTATATATAGATTTCAAATATTCTTTATTAAAAACATATAATAGAAAATTCTGATTTGAGGATGGGTATAAATTTTTTTTATTAAACTATCTTCTTAAATGTATGAAGAAGTCTCATATATTTTGACCCAAAGTGATAGATTGCAATAGTCTTACCCTTTTCTTTTCTAAAATTCAGATGGAAATATCCCTATCTTTATGTGCTTTGACACATCAGCACTTTAACTTGGTCCTGAAATTTATGTTATTATACAATGTTCTTAGAAATAAATTAATTTTGCTAACTATGAGATTTATTCTTGAAAAATTCAGAGACTAAATTGCTCAATTAAATTCTAAAGAGATTATTAACACATTAGTTTCTTTTGTACATCAAATTTTTTGAGAATATGTTCAGCAATTGGAAAAATAACAATACTTCAGTACATGTTTTAGGAAATGAATGTCATATAACCACTTTTTTTGTTGTCACTTATTATGCTTTTTCAAACAAAGAAAATGAAATATAATAAACTTGATAAGATAATCAGTGGATTTTCTTTTTCTACATTTCCTCTGTTTTTATTTGGACCTCACACAAATCTTACCTTTGTGAAAACACATCGCGGTATGGACTGCCATGCTGCAGTGCAATTCCATAGCCCCGATCAGCAACCGTGTTCCCAATGGTGTAAAAGGAACAGTCTGGGTCATTGATAGCCACGTACTCCAATACAGCTGCATCCCATACAAAAGCATAATTTCCATATTTTACCTGAAAAAATATGAAGAACAAAAAAAGAAATTGGGCATTAGGATAGAAATATTAAGTTATATAGACAAGGTAACAAATTGCATTAGTATATATTTAATTATGCAAAAAATAATAGAACCTATATTTTCAAGCACTTATTCTGAATGAGAATTTGGATTTTGGTTAATTTATAGGTCTGTTCTCCTGGACACTTGATAAAATTAGAATGTTAACTATGTTTTCAGGCAAAACTGCTCTATAATAAATTGACCCCTGTGTAGTAAATGTCATCTGGACTGGGACGAAAATAAACACATGGAAGAAAGCCATGTTTTTTGAGCTTCTCTAAATATAATAATTCTTGTAATGAGGCCTGTTTATGTCTTTTAGTAGTTATCTTTCTGTCTCTCAGAAATCACTCATATCCTCAGTTGCAAATTTATTAAAAATAAAAAATATTAATTAAGTTTATTTAGAAAATTATTATATATAAATATAAAGCTTAATTAATTCATTAAATAAACAGAATAGAAAAATAAAATAAATATAATGCAAATAGCTGAAGTGATGTCGGGAAGACAGGGGACTAGGAGATCCGTAGACTTGTTCCCTCACAGAAACAACAATTAGATAGCAATCCATGCATAAAGGACCCTTATGAGTCTTGGGATCCAGGCTGTGAAACCCTGGTGGAGTCTAAGACTGGGGAAAACTACTTTGAGAAGGCAGGCGTGTAGCCCAGTGGCTGACTGGACAATTGTGGTTCTAATACATTCCCAGAAGCAGCCCTGTCTCCTTGTGGAGCTGACTCCAGATCTGTAAAGGTACAAGGCAAGGATGGCCTGTTACTACTTCTATTTAAAATAGTCCTTGAAGTGCTAGCCAAAGCAATTAGATTTAAAAAAGAAGATTCAAATAAAAAAGGAAGTACTGGAATTATCTCTATTTACAGATGACACAATTATGTGTGCAGAAAATTGTAGACTTCTGGTCAAGATGGCAGCATAGGTAAACATGCCTTGCCTCCTTATACAGCTGCATCAAAATTACAACTAAATATAGAACAACCATCACTCAGAACCATCAGAAATCAAATGCAATGGAAGACAAACAACTACAGAATTAAAGAAAACACATCCATCCTGACTGATAGGATGTGTGGAGAAGCACAACAGGCTGGTCGCACATCCATGTGTGGTGCATAAAAATTCAGGTGGGATAGCTCAGGACCCAGGTGTCCCACCACCACACCAGGCTCCCAAGCCCAGTGTTCTCTGCCAAGAAGATAATCCCCATGACTTCTGGTTGCAAAATACAGCAGGGATTGAGTCAGTGGAAGAGACTTAGGAAGTCCCAAGCAGTTCCCTTAAAGAACCTACACATGGGCTTACTCAGACTCATTCTGTCTGAGTCCAGCAATGGGGTAGCAGAATAAAAGGCACCAGTGCCATATAGGGAGGAACCAAAGTGTCTGGCATCAAGGCAGGAGCTGGTGGACAGCTTTCTCCTAGATAGAAAGGTGGGGAGAGGCCACTGTCCCTTTTATGAATCCTCCCCCCATAGAGTCAGAGTCAGCAGGCAGGTGCCATATATGACACTCCATAAACTTGGATAACACTGTTTGTCAGGCCCTGGAGATCCTTTGAGACTCTGTCCCACCCAATTTAAGGACCCAACCAAGCTGTTAACAGAGATTTTTCCATGTGAATGCCTGCTCATAGTAGCTGTACCTAATACATAAAAACAAACACAGAGAGGCTACCAAAATGAAGAGACAAAGAAACATGACCCAGATGAAAGAATAGATCTAAACTCCAGAAAAAAACAACTAAACTAAATGGAGATAAGTAATCCATCAGATGCAGAGTTCAAAACACTGGTTATAAGGATGCTCAATGACCTTAGTGAGGACCTCATCAGCATAGCAAAGATCCAGTCAGAAACAAGGGATAAA
>PVKU01012037.1:0-37500 GCA_004027475.1 Anoura caudifer
CTTCCCTTCTTCTTTCCTACCTCCCACCCTTTTTTCTCTGTCTGTGTGTTCTATGAAAAAAAGGGTATACCCTTCTTATCTCTGGGGGATAATTGGCCAGATGCCCTGGTATGAGTAGGCATGTGATTAGTATCATTTAACCACCCTAGGTAACATCTAACCCAGCTACCCATCTGGGCTTGACTCTACTCCAGCCTTTGCCTGCACACCTCCAGCCCCTGGGAGCTCACTACCTCAAGAGCCAGCCCATGCCTCTGTTAGAGGGCCCTGATCAGAAGAAGATTCCTCCTGGAGCTGAGCTGTCCCCCCAAAGAGTATCCCCTTACACCCCAGACCCTGCTGCTGCTGCTGCTGCTGCTGCTGCTCTGAGATGACCTTTTGTGACCGAGAGACAGAAATCTCAAGCTGAAGGGCAGCCTCCCTTTGTGCCAACACCCTTCCTCTCTCAAAGTCTCCTCCTTTGCACGGGGGCAGGCTGCGCCCAGCACAGCACATGTGCACATAGTTTCATTGAAGCTGTAAACAGCCTTTTGTTCCCCTTTCTTAAATTAAAAATATACCATGAGCATTATTCCATATGGTATGCCCACTCTCCAAAACGTAGTTCTCCTTTCAAGCACTTCAGAGTATTTCACGTGGAAGCTTTGCCGTCTACCTTGCTTTTTAACAGTTTTTCACAGCATCTTTGTTCGTTTGCCTTTTTACTCCTATTGAATAATTTCCTCCGGAGAAATACACATTAATGAGATTCCTGGATCGTTTGTCTTGCTTTGACTTTTGCCACCCATCGTAGGTGGCCTTCTAGGACGTGCTCTCCAGCACAGGTTGCCACCGCGACAGCTGGGGGTTTCGCTCGCACAAGAAACGTCACCTCTTTTTTACATTTTTCCTATTTTATGGGACCAAAGCCATCCTGAGGTTGTTTTAATTTGAGATCTTTCCCTGATGATTAAAGAAGAAGTAGGAGGAAGGACATCTTTCCTCAGGTGTGATTGCTATTTGTCTTTCTCTGGTGGCGATGTTCTATGTGTACCCTCTGCTCATTTCCATATTGGGATATTGATGTTTTTTCTTACAAATTCCAGGGAGCTCTCAGATCGTAAAGACATTCACCCAGACTCTGTCTTCGGTCAGACATTTCCCACTGCATTTTTACTTTAACTTTAATCACGCGGCTCTTGTTTTCTGCCCGAGGGAGCTCCCTACTGGGGGCCAGGGCACAACCCTGGGCACTGACTGTCCAATCCCCACACTGGCACCTCTGAGGTCCAAAAAATAATAAAAGCTTCGTACTGGGCACTTGGAGTATATCTTCCCCAGTCCTCACAGCCACTGTGGCAGAAATCATGCCTGTCGTGGCAGTGAGGAATGGAGGCTCAGAGAGGGGAGGTGGCCCATCCTAGGTCACACAGCAGGTGCACGGGAGGTGGTGAAGGCAAGCCTGTCTCTGGGTCGCCTTGCCCTCCTCCACAATACCAGCAGCCTGCAGAGAAGTAAAAAGAAAAAAAAACATCTGCTGCCAACATCTCCAGGTTTGTGACTTCAAACTCCCCTGGCAGAAGAGAGAATTACCATATTTGGGGGCAATTTACATCAAATTACCATGCACCAGCCAACAGCTGCCGCCTGGAGTGGGAGGCTGGCTGCAGGATCCCATTTGTACACACGATAATGAAAACCCGGGCTCGGGCCTCCACATTCTCCCATAAATACGGTCATTACGGTCTTGTTGGCACTGCTTGTTGAATTCCATCCTGCAAATTGTTTACCCGTTTCCTGGGGGAGCTGACTTGGGCTCTTCTTGTCTCCTTTTCTCCCCCCCGACTGTCCTCCATCACAAGACGGAGGACTCTTGGATGGCTTCTCCCCAACCCTACGCACACTTGTCGGGGCCCCCATGCACGACAGTGCTCTCGGGGCAGGCCCTCTCCTTCATAGCACAGACAGACAAGTGCTGCCCTGAGAGGGCAAGAGACAGGAGTAGCATGGGTTAAAGTCCAAGATTTTTTTTAAAAGACCCCCTGTATCTCCTGCCCTGCACCCTGCAGGCATGGTACAGGGATCTCCCTCTGGCACCCAGGTAGGGGCAGACAGGCCATGGGTCTCTGAGTCCTGGCACCTCCATGTCTAGTAGCTCAGGCTTCCTAACTGGAACAACAGAAATCGTGTTTGGCTAGCTGGAGGATAGGGGTGGGGAGCTGCAAGGTTGTTTTTTTTTTACTTTTTAAAATTTATTTTTAATATATATTTTATTGATTATGCTATTACAGTTGTCCATTTTTTTCTCCCCTTAATTCTCCTCCACCCTGCACCCCACCTCCCACCAGCATTCCCTACCTTAGTTCACGTCCATGGGTCATACATATAAATTCTTTGGCTTCTCCATTTCCCACACTATTTGTAACCTCCCCCTGTCTATTTTGTACCTATCATTTATACTGCTTATTCTCTGTACATTTTCCCACATTCTTCCCTCTCCCCATCTCCAATGACAACCCTCCATGTGATCTCCATTTCTGTGACTCTGTTCCTGTTCTACTTGTTTGCTTGGTTCATTTTTGTATTTGTATTTGTTTTTTTTTAGGTTCAGTTGTTGATAGTTGTGAGTTTGTTGTCATTTTACCGTTCACATTTTTTATCTTTTTTTATTTCTTAGATAAGTCCCTTTAACATTTCATATAATAAGGGCTTGGTGATGATGAACTCCTTTAACTTGACCTTGCCTGGGAAGCACTTCATCTGCTGCTCCATTCTAAATGAAAGCTTTGCTGGATGGAGTAATCTTGGATGTAGGTTCTCGCCTTTCATGACTTTGAATGCTTCTTTCCAGCCAGTGAAGGGATTTTATATATGAACACACGGCATCTCACGAAAGGGCTGGATCAGGCCACACACCCAAAGGACTGGAAACGGAAGAGCAAGGCTCACTGGAGCCCAGGGTGCCCTCCCCGGCTCCCGTCCACTTTCCACAGAGGCTCTGATCCCCTCCACCTACAAATGTGCTTCCTGGCTCCTGCGCCTCTGTGATGGAACATGACACCCAAGGGGCACTGTGTATATGTGACAAGTCCAGCTACCCAAAAGGGCTCTCTCTGGGGTCCCAATTCTAAATTATCCCCCAAAACTCAGGAATGGGTCTAAGCAGCCCAGCTTGGGTCAGATGCCCACTCCTAGCCCAGTCACCTGCAGGCAAGCAGGTACACTCACCTCCTGACCTGTGGCTACTGAGAGCTCGCCCTGTGGGCAGGACGGGGAAATGCCAGGAAAGCGGCACCGAGAAGACAACCAAATTGGCTTCTGCCATTCCCTCAGTCCAATGCTTTTTTATCATATAAAATTTTTATTAAAATAATTGCAGATTCACTTAGAACTGTAAGAAATAATGCAGAGAGAGCTCTTGCACTTTGCCCAGTTTGCAAAACTGTAAAAAACATTCAACACACTATCTCATCTGGGATGCTGACATTGATACAACCTACTGATTGTATTCAGACGCCATCAGTTTGTACTTGTACCCGATTCTGTGTGTGTTAAGTTCTGTACGTTTTTTCCCTGCGTAGGTCCCTGTGTCCAACGCCGCAAAGGTC
Source organism: Anoura caudifer (assembly GCA_004027475.1). Classification (NCBI taxonomy): domain Eukaryota; kingdom Metazoa; phylum Chordata; class Mammalia; order Chiroptera; family Phyllostomidae; genus Anoura; species Anoura caudifer. Next base: position 3,588 of record PVKU01012037.1, read on the forward strand.
CCTTGGTGGTTAGGCTAAATCACGCCACTGTCCCTCTCCCTCAAAGATGCCCACAGTCTAATCCCTGGACCCTGTGAATATTGCTTCTACGGCAAAAGGGACTTTGCAAATATTATTAAGGATTTTGATGTGGGGAGATTATCCTGGATTATCTAGGTGGGCCCTGAATGTGGGCACTAGAGTTCTTGTAAGAGAAAGGCAAGAGAGCGAAAGGAAGAAGTAGAGGAGGTGATGATGGATACAAGAGGCTGATGTGATGCAAGGCCGGGACATGCATCAAACAGCACGCAGCAGCCTCCAGATGCTGGAAAAGGCCAGGGAGCAGATTCTCCCCCAGAGCCTCCGAAAGGAACGCAGCCCCACCGACATCCTGACTTTGGCTCAGCGAAGCTGACTTTGGACTTCTGATCTCCAGAACTGTGAGAGATTATATTCGTGTTGTTTTACCTTTGGTAACTTATTACAGCAGCAGTGGGAAACAAATACGCTCTTTTGTAACTACACCCTGCTCTGTTCCAGCAACCCCACCAGCAACCACTAATCTGTCCTCCATTTCTAAAATATTGTCATTTAAAAACTTTGTATATATGGAATTGTATAGTATGTAACCTTTTAGAATTGGTTCCCCCACCCCCAACTGCCTCTGCTCAGCCTAATTCCTCAGAGGTGCATCTGAGTTGTATGCATCAGTGAAAACAGTTCATTCCCTTGCCACTGGCCAAGTGCCTCAGCTGGTAAAAGCATCGTCCCGACATCCCAAGGTTGTGTGTTTGATTCCCAGTCAGGGCACATACACAAAGCAACCAACAAAGGTATATCTAATGGAACAACAAATTGATGTTTCTCTTTCTCTCTCTTCCACCCTTCCCTTCTCTCTCTGAAGTCAATAATTTTTTTAAAAAAGTTCATTCCCTTTTATTGCTGAGTAGTATGCCATGGTAAAGATGTAGGTCTAGCACTTTATAATGTCTGTATATTTTATCTTTTTTAAAAATTATTTATTTATTTTTAGAGCAAGGGGAAGAAAGGGGTAAAGAGAGTGAGAAAAACATCAATGTGTGAGAGATACATCAGTCAGTTGCTTCTGCACATCCCCAACGGGGGACCTGGCCCGAAACCCGGTCATGTGCCCTGACTGGGAATTGAACTGGCAACCTTTTGGTTCGCAGGCTGGCACTCAACCCACTGAGCCACACCAGCCAGAGCTACACAGTATTATCTTTACCTCAACATCTGATTAGGGATATTTGTTAAGCATCTCTAGGGGCAAGAAGTAAGAAGGAAACTTAAAGATCATCCCATCCTCCTTATCATCATATCAGATGCTTGTCTGTCAGGAGACTGCTAGTCTCTACTTGCATACCTTCTCTCATCAGCTGCTCACTACCTGCCGAGGCGGCCTATTATTGAATATACGGTTGTACAGCTCTATGAAAGTTCTGGTCTCAAGCTCAGCAAGGTGTCTCTCTGACTTTAATGCACTAGGAAGGGCGTGGTGTCAGACCCAGAGAACCTCCCAGAATGAAAGCACCTTCAGCTGGAAAGGGTCCTAAGAGACAGTCATCTGGGCGCTGACCTGGGCCTTCTTGGCATGTCCTGGACATCTCCCTGTCCAATGCCAGATCTTTTTCCCCAGGAGCCTTGTCCCTTGTGACCCACGGGCAGTCCTATGCCAGGAGTCCCCTGCTCCACGAACTCCTCCTCCGCCCCATTCAGTTCCATCCTTCCCTGTCTCCTTCCACTCCTCTGAGAACATCATCTTGCCTTTCTCCCAAGCCAGCCCAGAGTGACAGTGACTATAGGTTAAGAAGAGGGAACCCTTCGTAACCTTGATAACAACACTAGCTAACAACAACTTTTAGGACATACCACACTCTGTGCTGCCATCCTGGGTGAATGATAATTTCATCCACTTTCAATCTTGAGGCTATTATCATCCCATTTTGTAGATGGGGAAACTGAGGCCCTGAGCCAAGCAGCTGGAAAGTGACAGAGCTGTCACTGAACCTGGGCTGTCCGAAGGGAAGGTCGCATCAGGATTTGTGGGCTGAGTGGATGGAGGGGTTATTCCGCAGATGAGGAGCGGGTGTGGCGAGGATGACAAGGCTCGGCTCGGCTCGGGAATGATGAGTTTGAGATGCCCGAAGGAAGGCCAAGAGGCTCAGGAGAGACATTGCGCTGGGCATGCAGGCTGGGGAGATGATGGTGGCCCCACGGCTGTGGAAGCCATGGGGTGACTGCGCTTGCCCAGAAAGAGCCGGAAGCAGGCAGAGGGTGGGTAGAGAAGGAAGATTCTGGGGAAGGGACTGAGGTCTGGGGAAGGTCATGACAAAGAAAGACCTGGGGGTCAGACACCACGGTCTGTGACACTGAATAAGGAGGACAGGGCACTCAGGACAATGGCCACCTTACAAGAGGCACATCCCGAGTGGCTGGCCTGCTCTGAGCACTTCTTAGCCAGCACCTCGGCCTCTCCGAAACGGCTAGTGTTCCCTCCATTGCAGATGAGAAGCTGAAGCTCTGCATGGTGAAGGGTACCTGGTGGAGGGGCCAAGATGGGATTGGAACCCAGGCTGTTCCCTGGGCTTCGGCTTCGTGGATCAAGTGCTCAGCCTCCAACTTCAGAGTCCGAGGCTGAGGATGGGGGAGAATGGATCGGAAGGACCGGCTCCGACAAGCACAGAGGCTGAGGCACCTAGGAAGAGGGCATGGGTTGTTTGTTTTGTTTTATTTTGTTTTAAGATTTTATTTATTTTTAGAGAGAGGGGAAGAGAGGGGGAAAGAGAGGGAAAGAAACATGGATGTGAGAAACATTGATCGGTTGCTTTTCATAGGTGCCCCGACTGGGACGGAACCCACAACCCAGGCACGTGCCCTGATCAGGAACCCCAGCTGGCAGGCGGCATCCTCTGTGAGGTAAGCCCTAGGAAAGCGGGCCAGGCCAGGAGAGGTGCGGGCAATCCAGGGAGGGCAGGGGAGTGGGCTCCTCCTGAGCTGAGGCGAAGAAGAAGGCTGATATCCCTTTTCTGAGTTGTCCCCACCTCCACCCCCTTGCCTTCTGGAGAGCACCCCGGGGAATCTGAACAAAGGCATCAGGAACCTGGAACAGGAGTGGATGGATCCGAAACCATCTCCCGAAACTGCCAAGCTCTCCTCCCCGTCCACACACCCCTGGGCTCTCGCAAACACTCCCTGGCTGCAGCCCAGCACTGGGCCTTCTGGTGAGAGAGCTCCTCCTGGGAGCGCAGCCTTCTGGGCTTTCTGCTTTATTCTCAGGGACTGAGCCGTCTGGCGCCTCTAAGAGATTTCGGGACCACTCCCCTCCCCCTTTGTCTTTGTCTCCACTGAAGAGGCAGCAGCAGGGGGCAGGGGTTGGAAGAGAGGGAACTGAGGCTGTCCTTGCCCCAGGGAGCTTGACTGGGGGTGGGGGGGTGACAGACAGGGAGGGGTGACAGACAGCCTTTCCTACCTTTAAAGTAAAAACCTCCGTGAGCACCGTGAGCACCGAGGACAGAGTTCACTGCCTGGGCTGTCCTGGGAGGGTGGTGGGGTTAGATTGGCAGAAATGGGGAGGAAGAGCATCTGGGTGCAGGTGGGAAAGTGCCAGGGGTACTGGGAACAGGAGGTGGCCCAATGTGAGTGGCCCTCGAGAGTGTGGGTGGAGATGAAGGAGAAATGGGAAAGGAGGCCAGATTGTGGAATGTGTTTCTCAGGCAATGGGGAGCCAGTGAAAGTTTTTGAGTGAGGGAGTGACTTGGTAAGTCAGTTCAGTGGAGAAGAAATGAGTAGGGTGAGGGGGGCGGGGAAGAGAGCAACCAGGAGGGGACCCTTGGTGACATAGACAGGCAATGGCCATGGGGGTGGAGAAAGCGGGGCACATGCAAAGACTGCTTTCGACAGAGGGAACACAGGGCTGATTGGACGAAAGCTGAGGAAGAAGGGATTGCAGATGACTTCAGGGAAACTGAGTCAGGTCGAGAGTCGGGTAGGGTGGGGTGGCAACTTCTGAGCGCAAATGTCTGCATCCTGTCTGGACGCGTGGCCCCACATGTTTGCTCTGGGTAGGAAGCTGTGGCCTTCTGCTCTACTGCTGTGTCCCAGATGTGCGGGGGAGGCTCAGGGCAGGTGCTCGGGCGGGACACGTAGTTTGGGGCAGGGCCAGGGTGCCGTACCCAGGCTGGTCTGACGCAGGAGAGGCATCTCTGGGAAGAGAGAGGGGCCAGGGGGTGGCCGGCCATGGGCCACACGTGCAACGGCTAGAGGGAGAAGACTGATTTTCTTTCCACTCAAAGGTGATTCTGACCCCGACTTTTTCCGTCATCGCACTGATGGCTGAGCACCTCCTGTGTTCCAGGTGGAGGTAGAGCCATGGTGGGTCCAGCCCCAGCCCTTACCTTTAAGGAGGTCCCAGTCTCATGGGAGGAGGGTGGCATGGGCACAGTGGACTCCAACGTGAAGGCTCACCGAGCTCCGTGCCAGGAGAGAGGGGTGGAGAGTGACAGGTCAGGGAAGGAGTCCTCACGGAGGTTTCATTCCTGGACGTGGGAGAGTGGGCCGTTCCTGGGGAGGGGAATAGCCTGAGCAAAGGCAGGGAGACAGGAGTCTGTTCATGTAGACTGCAGCCTAGGAGGATTTGCACAGGGAGACAGGAGACGGGAGAGCAGGGAAGTGGCTCTGGAAAGGCAGGGTCAGGCGTATGCCTGTGGCCTGGATTCTGGCTGTGGGTGAGAGCCTGCGGTGCAGGCAGCCAGAAGGGCCAGTGGGGGCAGGTGAAGGAATGGATGATGGAAGAGTTTCATAAAGGCATAGGCCGTGGTGGCAGCTGGGCCTGAGAGGTCATGGGGCCCTGGCCGCCTGCCTCCCCAGGACCTCTCAGCTTACATTATTGTCTGGGTCCTGGCTCCTTTATATTACATTTCCGGATCACCCACTCATAAATTCCCCTCCTGCCTGGGGCTGGGAGCCCTTGAACAGAGAGCGCTTTGATTTAAAGGCAGGAATGGCAGTAAAGGGGGAGCAAAACTATCTGGAGAAGAGTACAGGCTTCCCTGGGGGCGACAATGTAATTAAAGTGGGGCCGGCTCTTTTCCTGGGATGGAGAAGTCTGGCCCAGGCTCTGCGTGGTCCGGAGAGCTTTCCTAGAATAGAGCACAGACGAGGGAAGATCACCACCTGCCCGCTCTGTGCACAGGCCCACACGTTCTCGTTCTCGGATCTAGGAGGAAGGCCAAACTCAGAGCTGCATACCCCCAGGCTCCAGCCCAGACCCCTGTTGTGTTAAGCACACGTTTAAAGCTTGCCTCTAAATCCCCACCTGCTAGTAATCATGCCTTTGTGTAATTACCTCCCCAGGGGCAGGAGTCAGGAGCGGACTGAGTGACTTATGACAAAATGCAGCAAATGTGTGGGGTGGCACTTCCACGACTAGGTTACAAGACTTCCTTTTTGCTTGCAGACACTATTGTCTTCTTGGCTTGCACACTTTGGTAAAGCAAGCTGCCACACTGGAGAGACCCCCGTGACCAGGAACTGAGGGTTGTCTCAGATCCACAGCCAGCGAGGAAGGTAGACCCTCAGTCCAATAAAACACAAGAATTGAGTCCTGCGAGCAATCACATGAATCAGTGTGGACACAGAGCCTTCCCCAGTTGAGCTGTCCGATGAGACCACAGCCCTGGGGCCGACACCTGGATCTCAGCCTCGTGAGAGCCCGTGAGGCAGAAGAGACAGTGGAGTCATGCCAGGATCCCTGACCCACAGAAACAGTGAGACAGTGCACGTGCATTGTTTTAAGTGGCTAAGTTTTGGGGTTATTTGTTACACAGCAATTAATAGCTCATATACCCATTGATTTGAGCCAGTCAATTCCTTGCTCTAAATCTCAGTGCTCTAAATCTCTTTGTTTGACTAAATGGGATAGTAACAGTCAGCACAGGGGTGGCTGTGAGGGCCAGAGACAATGGCAGATGACAAAGGGCTCGGAGACTGTAAAAGGCTATCTAGGTATGCAGGATACATTTTTGTGACTCTGATGATCTCAGTGAGGGGTTAGGGAGAACATGCTCTCATTTCAGCCTCTCAACTGGTAGGTCACGTGACCTTTCTGTCCTCTGTTTCCTCATCTGTGTAATGGGGTTGTTGGGAAGACTGGAGGCAAATGCAGGTGAAACATCCAGCCTATGCCTGACACATAGTAAGCGGTCAAAAAACAAAAACAACAACAACAAAAAACCACAACAAACCATGGTTCTGATTCATGTTGTGGTTACCATTAGTGTGAATCTGGATGTCATGAGTAAGACGGGCACTGGGAACACTGGCTCAGCCTTCTTCAGAGATGCCAGTGCCTGTCATCCCTAAGAACCCTGGACCACCAGCCCAATCTCATCTGACTGCAGAGCGTGCCTCTCTGGGGGAACTGAGGGCGGAGGGCGGAGTGATCTGCCCTGGGAAGCACCCTCTGCACGTTGAGGCTGCATTACGAAGGGATCAGCTGGCGGAGAAGCAGCAGAGATGCAGGGCGCTGAAGTGCAGCCTGGGCCTGCAGCCCACGCCATAGCGGGCTGGCCCCTGTGTTGTATTCTGGTTTCCTGAGACCAACCCCAGGGCATTCTGAGGTTGTCCTCGGTGAGAAAGTCAGACTTCTGGGCCTTCCCATGGGCCAGAGTTAACTGGACAGAGTGGAACCATTGGCCTAGAGAGACACAGTGACTTACTTGCTCAGGGCCACACAGCAACTTGGTGGAGGAACAGGAAACAGGAAGTGGATCTGCCTGACCTCCAGGCACAAGGGGGGAAAATATCATTCTGCAGGAGGTGAGGTGCTCGGGCTAGATTCATTCCTGTTCCTTGAAGAGAGAGGACAAAATTGCAGAGTTTAGCACATTTTAATCCTGAAGATTCGGGTCTGGAGGATAAGCTTCCTGCAGTGTTGGCGTGTGAGTGTGTACTGTCCTGCACAATGGCAGGGGTGGCGGCACAGACGCTGTTCGGGGAATGAGTTAGGTTCAGAGAGAGACAGACAATCATATGGGAGACCTAAGGAGGATGCGAAAGAGGCATCAGAGAAGGCTTCTCTGCAGAGGAATAAGATCTAAAGCAGGAGTCAACCAGGGACAGAGTGAAAAAAGAGTCATGGGAAGAGGAAATAGCTTGTGCAAAGGCCTTGAGTCCAGTAGGTACAGAGTGTGCTCAGGTGATAGAAAGGAGGTCCGTCTGCTTGGAGGTCAGGGAACAAGGGAATAGTAGCTTGGAAGCCTTGATAAGAAGTTTGAATTTCATTCTAATTGTTTATTCTCATTATAAACAGGCAAGGCCTCTGGGTATATAGGGGCAAAGGGAGTGGCAGCAAGGGTTTGGCTGGAGATGGAGCCACATCCTGAGACTGGATGGGCCGTGGGTCTGGGAGGTGAATGAGGAGGTGAGTCAGATGAGGGGCACCACTTGGCAAGTGCCACATGCCTTTGAAGAGGGCAGCCTCAGTTTCCCCAGGCAGCTTGGCTATGGGGAACTTGCTCCAGATTTTAAAAGGTTGGGACTGTCAGAATCCATGGCACCCATCTGTGAGCTCTCCAAGGTCCTGCAGGGAATTAATTAAAGTCACCTTCCCTAAACTGGGGTACAGTGGAAAGAGGCTGGAAACCTGGGCTTTGTCAGCCAGGTGTGAAACAGTGCTCAGGTCCCTTCCCTTCTCTGGTCTGGATGGATCGAATTCCCACACCCTGACATCACCCTGCAGGCGGACATTGCCCTGCGAACCATAAGGTGGGTGCACTTGTATAAAGGATGTTCAGTATAGTACAAGGATGAGAGTCAAGGAGAGGAGATTGCAGTCCTAGAAGACCAGACATTCAAATGAGGAGAGAAAAGACACGGGCACAAGTAAAGGTAACATAAAATAGAAAAGCAACAGGGTGATGTGCCTGGAAGGCACCAAAGCTGAGACTGGGGGCTGCAGCGCTAACAGCTCAGGGAACCGGGAGTTGCTGGGCTGGACCCATGCCAGGGAGCCACATAGGGGAGGGATGGATGTGAGGCTGGAGAGGCAGGCTGGAGCCTGGCCTTGCAGGGTGTCACATACCAGGCAGAACAGCACAGACTTTATTCTGAAGACAGACTCTGGAGAGCCGGAGTGGGGGCCCGGTGACTTATTGGAAGCCACACAGGAGCTGGGGCTCAGGACCACCCAGGAGACTGATGCAAGGATCTTGGCTCTCGGTGGCAGGGTGGAGCGGAGGTCCTTGGACATGCGTGCATGCCCTATTTGCTGTTTCTCACTTACAACTCTGCCCTCACCAGCTGGTTGACCTTGACAAAGCACTTGCTGCTAAAATCTTAGTCCTTCCTCTGGTAAAATGGAAATGAGCCTGGTAATAAGAATCCTATTAAAGTGTTGTTGTAAGGGTCAAACAAGAAAACACGTAAAATAGTAGATGCGAACTCCCTAAATGCTCCCCAAACCACCAGGCTCCCTTCTCTTTATCCAGGGACTTCCACCCCATTCAAGGAGACACGCTGCACCCCCGACACCCCCGCAGAAGCAACTGTGTGGATGTCTGTATATCCTTTCCCAGCAATGGGTTCAGATATGTGTGCAGAGCATCCCCACATTCTTCAAAAGACGTGTTTGGAAACAAGAAATTGCTAGAGAGATGATTCAGTCTTTGGCCGCAGATTGTGTCTGGACATAAGCAGGCCCATCTGCAGAGCCCACACTGCCAAATTCTGTCACTCTCGCTCCATATGGTCTGCGTTCCCCCCATCTTCCCTCCCAGGAGCTGCAGTCTGTGCCCGTCTCTCACTCCACATTGGCTGCTCCACAGAAAATTCAGCGAGGGGTGTCTGGGCTCCAGTGGCTGGGGCATCCATGCTCCTCTGTGACAGCTACAGAGCTGGAGCTGAAAAGTAGGGTGGAGGCTGGGCACCTTTGGGCCCTCTCACTGCACGTCCACGTAGAGCCGCGGTGTGGGGTCCTAGAACTGCGAGGGGCCGGAGGAGGCTCTCAGCTTCTGCTTTGGAGGCAGAGCTTGGGTCTGCAGGAAAGGAGCTTCCTGAAAGGCGAGCCCGGTCACTCAGCAGTCCAACCCCCTGCCCTAAAGCAGAATGATGTTGGAAGGCCTCTTTAAACCACGTCCTTACCTGCAGGCAGCTTGACTCGGCATGGGAAGTCCCCACTGGCTGCCAAGCTGTGTGACCCTGGATCGTCACAAGGCCTCTCTCAGTCCCCCTTTCCTCATTTGTGACCTGCAAGTATCGATTCCTGTCGTGTTCATGTCACAGCTTGGTCGTTGGAGTCTAACAAAAGGATGGATGTCAGACAGCTTTGCAAACAAGCAGCAGATCTCAAAGCCCCAACTTCCTCATTGGTTTGGCTCACGACATCACCTTAAGTGTGCTGGGGTCTGTGCCACATCGGGTTGTGTAGGTATTTCACTGCAAATGGTCTAAAGTTTAAAGAGCTTCATGATTTTTCATCCAGGCAAATCCATTTCAAAATAAACGCATGATGTGCACAGTCACATCGAAAAAGCAACTTCCTAGGGAGATTTAAACCTGAGATGGCAAACCCAAAGCCTTCAGGAGCTAGGCAGGTGGTGCAGATGGGGAAGGGGCTGGGCGGGGCAGCCGCAGGCAGAGCCGGGCTGCGCTGCAGAGTTCAGACCCTACCTGAGGCATTAAAAAAATAAACCCCTGTGCTGGCCAAATGAAACATATATGTCAGGCTGGTCTGGTTCAAGACCTACCAGCTTGTAAATGGTGTAAATGTTGCGGGGGGACAATTTGGTCTTAACCAAGCAATTGGCCACAGCTTAATTGCCCTGAAAAAAGAAAAGTATTTGGTGCACAGCTATATTCCAGTTCAGCTTGGGCTAAAAATGGCATGGTTTCATTAATTCACTCACTTATTCATTCCACAAATACACTTTCCTAGGTCCTGTGCGAGGTTTTGTGGACCCGAATCTGAATCAGAGACGATCTCTGTCCTCCAGAGGGGCTGCGCGTGGCTGTGGGAGCCTCCTCGGCATAGCTTCCCAGCATCCTGTGGAGCTCCACTCAAGGAAATGATGGGTGTTCCATGAGAAAAGCGGTCCAGGGTCCTGTAAGCATGAAAAGCACCAAGTTAAACAAGTCAAACACGTTACGTCACCGCAGGACCACGGCGAGCCTTCGCCGTGCCAATGCGCACTGCACATCAAATGGCCTGCGCCATCTGGGGGCCGCGATAGGCCTGGACATCCTAACCTGCACTGGGGGCAGGTGAGTGAGCGGATGCCCCCCCCCACCCCAATGGCATGGCTTGGCTGCACTTAGGCTTGTGGGGGGGCCTCCTGATGAGGGTGGGCTGAGAATACACCCACTCCCTTCCAGGTTCTGCAGTGAAGTGCTGAGGGGACAGTCCTCAAGGGGTGGGGTTCACTTTCTGTGGCAGCCTGCGAGCCTTGGAGGGTTGAATCCAGGGATCCTGGGTCCCATTCGAATTTCAGGAACATGACTGTGCCAGGAGGGTAGCCAGTGTCCTGTGCCCAGGAAGGTGGAAGCCGACCCATGTCAGTTTCTGGGTTTCATTGCCAGCAGCACGAGGAGGCCTCGGACAGAGCCCACTGCAGTTACATCACCTGCAGTTAATGAGGGCCTCCTTTCCGTTTCAACCAAGGCTAGCTCCAGCTGCTGGGCAGAAGACGGAGAGGTTCAGAACGGATCTGAAAACCAAGCTTGTTATCCGTGGCATTCTCACTTCTCTTTCTCTTTCTCTCCCTCCCTCCCACCCTCCCTCCTCTCCTCCCTCCTCCCTTTGCAGTCCAGTTTGGGACTTGATACCTCTTTGCTCTAGAAATCTCCATAGTGAAGGGAGAATGAATTGCACTAGGTCCAGGATAATCCTTCGCGCAATTAAAATGGAAGCATGTTCCTGGAAAAATGCAAATAAAACAAACAAAAAAGCCTCAATCTCCTTTGAAAACATACTTCATGAAGATTATCTCCAAGAATTAACTTCCTGATTCAATTAAAATTGATTCTAAAATCGCCTCCGAAGTGTCCGTTGCGGCTCCCTTTATGTTTGTTCGGTTTCAGGTACGACGTCTTGTGCCCACAGCAGAAAGGGTGAGAAAATCCACTTTCTTGCTAAGTCAAGTCCTGTGTGAGAGAAAGACTTGGAGGTAGGAAAGTGTACTTTGGAAGAATCAGAAAAAGCTGGAAGCAAGGAAGGGGAGGCACCCAAAATAAATAAACACACACACATATATGAGTCCCTTGACACACTCCCACCACTTGGCGGGGATTGTGCCCCCACGTGGTTGTCACTGGTTGTATAACCCTTTTTGTCTGTGGTCCAGGGAGCTGAAGGGACTCTCCCTGGGTCACACCGGCAATAAAAGGTGGCCCTAAGGTGCAAATTTGCTGATTTTAAGGCCTATTTGTCCTGTATCAGGGATGGACCTCAGAGGATCTGGATATTCGGAGGGGAAGGAGAAGGAAAAAGGTTTACTTTGAGGGAACAGCAGGAGGTGCCTGCTGCCGCCTGTCTTTGTGACAGAAGGAACAGGGATTCTCCCCACAGACGGGCCTCTGCCGCATCTCTTTTCTTTACTTTGTCCCCAGTCCCTCTCGTTGGCAGCCCCTGGCCTGTCAATCTGGAGGGGACACGTCAGCCAGTGATCCAGAGTGCTGCTCCCAGACCAGGAAAAACAAAACTGGAGCCTGCCTCTCAACGACTTCAGTGGTCCCCCCCACCCCCCAGGAACCTGCTGTGCGCTGGTCACCCGCCTGCTGGGCCTTGTGGACCCAGAGCAGGGCTCACGTTTCTTGGGAGTTGGAGGAGGTTATAATCCACGGGGACTCTGGCTTCGACCTACAAGGCTGAAGAGAGCATCTCTTCCTGAGATTTCATGGATGTCTCCGTCTCTCATTCTCATCCTGTCTCTGGTCTGTGGGTGGAAGGCAGGTTTGGACCCATGGGAGCCTCCAACAGGAAGTCTTTCTCATCTTTGGGGTTTCAAGGATTGTGGATTCCACCAGAAATAGACTCAGAGCTGTCCCCAACCTTCCCATGAAAGAGACAAAGGAAACAGATCATCTCTGTAGACATCAGAATATCGGGTCCAAACCGAGGGAGGTTACGGTCCCACCTTGGTCATGCCAGGGCATTGGGATCCAGGTACAGCCAGCACCAAGCATGCACTCCTGTGTTCCCCCGTGCAGTTTCCAAGGTCATGGCTACTGCTTTTGCAATTGTTTATCTAACCTGGCATTCCCCCAAACATCTTTCCCTGTGGGGCGTGCACAGGTATTATGTGGGAAGGGGGGTTTCTGGGGTAAAATAAAGTTGGGCAAAAGCTGAACTAAAGGAAATTAACTAGGTTTCTTTAAGAGAAAGACTGAAGAAGGAGGACATCACAGAATGAGGTGAGGGGAGCATGGAGGGTGGACACCCTGAGGGTGCTGATGTTCCTACCAGCCAGGGCAGGAAGGGAGACACTGGGCTCCTCTGACAGCTGTTGCTGGAGTCTCCTGGGATGCTGCCTCCCCGGCCCCTTCTGTAGATGGATGTGCTCCCCACAAAGTGAGCTGTGTATTTAGGATTAGATTTGACTTCAAATAGCAACAACCTCCCAATAGTATATACAGGGTGTGGCAAAAGCAGGTTTACAGTGGTTGGTATGGAAAATAATACAATAATAATAATAACACAAGAATAAATTCTGTGTTTCTTGTACTCACAACTGTAAACCTGCCCCACCCTCTGTTTTCCTCTTACATTAAAATACAAGGAGGGGACAGTTCAAGGTGGGCAGGGCAGTGACGTGGTATCAGGGACCCAGTTTTTATCTAGTGTAGCAGGTATCAGTGTCGAAATGAATCTTTCCCCTTCTAATTTGAGAGAGAGGTGGCACAGCGTTACCTCTGTCACCCTCAGATGGTTGACTTCTCTTCAAGGTAAGGCAATTCTTCATGCAAAAGCCCCCTCCCAATGCCACCGAAACACCGTAATCTCCCTTCTGGGTGGGTGGGCACCAGGCCTTCGTGTCTGAAGGCAGGAGAGTTATCAGGACTGGAGCATTCGCCTTGAGCCCTCCCAACCCCGGTTGCACCCTGTAGTTGGTGCCGATAAACCCAGAAAGTGGAAAGCCACAGGTGGTCCGCCCTGTGCAGTAGCCGGAGCGGGGACTCAGCCCATTCCCATGCTCGCCAAGGCAGCTACCAGCCAAGGTTTAGACTCACAGAATGGCACTCCCACTGCATTCAGTTGGTCAAAGCGAATCACAAGGCCAGTGTTGACACAAGGGCTGGGAAAACAGACTCCATCTCTTGACAGGAGTGTCAAGGCCACATTGCAGAGGATGAGGACACAGAGCGGCAGGGCTGATTGGGGCCCACTTCAAGAATCCATCACGCTCTGCTTTGAGAATTTCTATTATCTGTGCAAGTATAACAGACCCTAGGTCTTCCACAGTTCTTATCTTTTTACTATATTTTAATGTGTCTTTATTTATATTCTCTGGGTTCTAGGAGACTATATCAAGAACATATTATATACAATTTGTTCATTTGATTTTTCTGGAGTGTCCAATCTGACTTTCGCTGACTCTCTTACCTTTTTATTCAGCAATTATGCTTTCCATTGGAAAACAGCTTGTATTATTTCAGAACAATTCTTTTTATAAGTGCAATGTCTTCCTGAATGTACCTGAAAATGCAAATTAGAACGTTATCAAAGTTTCCTTCAATTTCTTGCAAATCTAATTTGAGAGAGATGTTTTCTTTTAATTCCCCAGATATAATCTCTCTCTCTTTTTAACTATTGAATTTCTTTCCATATCTGATGACTTTTCTGTAACTGATGGGTAGTAAGTTTTGTTCAGAATTGGGAGTGGAGATGGGTTTGATCACACATCTTGTGAATATTTAGTTAAATCTTTGAGTTCTAGATAAGCTAAAAAGGAAACAAAAAATTGGATTTGCTGTCTTTTCACCTGTCCAGGGTAGAGTTTCCCTGGCATTTGAGAGGAGCAGTCTAAAGGAGGCATGTGGCACACTGGCTGGGTAGCTCAGTGGGTTAGAAAGTCATCCTGATGCACCACAGTTGTGGGTTTGACCCCTGGTCAGAGCGCATACAAGAATCAATGAATAAATGCATAAATATGTGGAATAACAAATTGATGTTTCTTTCTTTTGCCCTTCCTCTCGGTCTAAAACTCAATAAACTAAAAAAAAAAAAAATCAACCAATGAATGCACCAATGAGTGGAACAACAAATTGATGTTTCTCTCTCTCTCCCTCTCCTTTTTTCTCTCTCCTAAAAGTCAACCAATTGATAATTTTTTAAAAGCAGCCAAATGGACACAAATCTTTTATGATTTGATGTAGAGCCTGAAATGCAGGCTTCCTAACCTGCATACTTGCCCTCCTCAAAGGCGTGGTACAGGACATGCCCCCTTTGCTTGTTGAGCCAGCTGGGCCGAATGAGGGCATTGAGTGCCATGGCCGGTTCTCAAAGTCCTGGCACCAGGCGACTGCCAGAGGTGCTCACAGGATTGAGATTTAAACTCATCTCTTTTGATATAGCATTTCCTCTCGTTGAGAGCTTGTCACTTTACATTTGATGTCAAATCTACAGGGCCCTTGCCCTTCAGCTGCCCACTCCAGTTAGCCTTCCCTCATTGCACACTCTCTCGCACAAATGTCACACACTTCTGGCAGGTGTCAGCCTCTGTGGATGGTCATCCCCCACACAGGCTCTTCTTCATTTCATATTCCTGTGGTGAATGTAACAGGGATTTGCAGGATGAGGAAAGGAGGGGGAAGTTCAACCGTGGGCTCAGATGACCCTATTGTTACACTTGGAGTTGGAAAATCAGGGCTAGAACCCAGATGAGGTGGAGAATCAGAGTCGTAAGTCCTCCCGTCCCACCAGGAAGGGTCAGAGCCTTGAGGAAAGAGGACAAGAAAAAGTCCACCCATCTGTCTTGGCCTGCGCTCTTAATTCCCATAGAGAAACTCCACAGATAAACTTACAGTGTGAATTGTAAAAGTAAATAAATAAATAAATAAATAAAAATATCAATAATCCTCAACAAAGGAGAAGCAGGCAGCACAACAAAAAGCAGAATTGGACCAGTAAGGACTTCAGATCATTGAAAATCTGATCGAGATTGTAAACTATTTTATAATAATAAAAAACATTTAAAGGACTGAAGACAAAACAAAACAATAAAGAGGAGGCAGATTTTTAAAAGAATCAAGTGGAACTTTTAGAAATGAAAATATAATCACTGCAAACTTAAAACTCAGTAGATGGACAATTGGACACAATGAGGAGAATTAATGAAACGGCGGAAAAATCTGAGTCTACTGCCCTGAATACAGTCCTGTCAATTAAAGAGACAGAGACTGGAACAGAAGTGGAGAAGATCAATGAGGAGCTCCAACATATGTCTGAGGAGAGTGGCTACGAATGTTTGGTAAGTGATCAAAGACATGAAATCTAAGAGTAATGACTGAGGATATTCCAGAACTGATGAAAAGCAAGAGTTGTCAGATTCAGCAAACACAATCAGTCCTGAAAAGATTCTTTAAGATCCTAAATATATCAGCATGAAACTGTAGAAGACCAAAGACAAAGAGAAGACCTTTAAAAAGACTTCTTGGAAATGACAAATAGAAGATAGCAGACTCCTCAGCAGCAGTAATAAAATCCACAAGACAATAAAAAATAATTATCACCCTAGAATTCTGTAACTCATTCCTTCACTCAAAAAAATTTAATTAAAACTAATTAAACTTTAAAGGTGGTTGAAATAAAATCATTTTCAGACTAATGCTGAGACCGTTACCACCAACAGACACTTTCTGAAAGAAATATGGCAGAATATACTTTAGGAAAAAGAGATTCAAGCTCAGAGGAAAAGTACAATGTAAGAAGCTATGTTGAAGAAAGAAATAACAAACATGATTAAATCCAAATATGCATTGAATGTACAAAATACTAATAATAATCTGAAAGATATAAAAATAAGGTGTCAACTAAAATACTGGGCAATAATAAGATAGGGGAGGTATGATAAAATTCAAGGTGTGCTAAAGTCTTTGAATTTGGGGGGAAGAAAGTGTAGACAGTATTTAACTTGATACCATCCAATATGTATATTAAAAAATCAAAAGTAAGCAGTAAACAGAAACAGTAGGTATCATCTCTTAATGAGTGGAGGGGAAACATGTAATAAAATATTTGATTACACTGACAGAAGGCAAAAAAAAGAAAGAAAGAAAAAGAAATGGTCAATAAACTTACAGTGTGCTTACAATGCTTTATATGGTCAATATAAAGCATTCAATAGATAAATAAATCCCAGGAAATTGATAGTAACAACTATGTAAAAAGACCAAAGTCTTTGATGAAAGAATAAAAATTCTCAGATTAAAATTCTTATCAAAAGTTCTATGCTATATATTACAAGCAAATATTGACCAAAACAAAAGTGGTATAAACGTCTATTGAATAAATAGATGTTAGTGCCAAAAGCATTATTAGGGATAAAGATGGTCATTGCATGATATAAGGAACAACTGACAAGAAATATATAAAGTCTCAACTTATATAAAATCTATAAGGCAGGGGTAAGTTTGGTTAACTGAAGGGACAGAAAGATGGCCCATGTGGCTCCAAACTGCCCCATCCAGGGGCATCTTCTCCTCTCACCCTATATAACCTCTCTCTGTCACCTATCCATTGTCACCTATAAGCAAGGACTTCCAAGAGCTCTTCCCTAGACTTCAGACTGTCTGATGACCATTCCCATTAGGGTCACCAGACACCCCACACCCAACATGTCCAAAGCTGTGGTCCTTATGCTCACCTCCTCCACAAACACACTCTTCTCCCTGTGGTCCTTTTCTTTGTGAGGCTGTGACAATCAACTTATCACCCAAGCCAGAAAACTAGGCACCTTCAAGTGAACCGCAGGTCTTTGGATGGCAAGCCAAAAGGTATTTGGGAAGAGTCTTGAATGACAGGAATCAGCAAGAAGAATTAGCTACATTTTTATAATTTTTCTAATTATAAATAATCCAAACAAAAAGAAATACGTATAGTAAATCTTAAAAGTTCCTCAAGATCCCAGTTCCTCAAAGACTATCACTGTAATTGTGTACATCCTTTCAGACCTTTGAAATACATAAGCTTGGAGACTTCTGGTCAAGATGAAGGCATAGGTAAACATGGTTTGCCTCCTCATACAACCACATCAAAATTACAACTAAACAACAGAACAATCATCAACTCAGAACCATCAGAAATCAAGGTGAATGGAAGTCTGACAACTATGGAACTAAAGAAACCACGTCTATCCAGACTGGTAGGAGATGTGGAGACGTGGAGACACAGAGATGAGGAACAAGCTGGTCCCATACCCATGTGTGGTGGATAAAAATTTGGAAGGAATATCTTGGGAACAAGGGATCCCAGCCCCACACCAGGCCCCCCAGCCCAGGGTTCAAGTGCCAGGAAGATAAGTTCCCCTAACTCCTGGCATAAAAACCAGCAGGATTTGAGTCAGTGAAACAAACTACTGGAGTCTCAAGCAGTTCCTCTTAAAGGGCCTGCACGTGGATTTGCTCAAACTCAGTCCCTCTGAGCTCCAGTACCACAATAGCAGCTTGAAAGGCACCAGTGGCATACGGGGAGGAATTGAAGTATCTGGCATTAAGGCTAGAGTTAGGTGACAGCTTTCTCCCGGACAGAAAGGTGGGCAGAGGCCACTGTTCCTTTTCTGAGCACTGCCCCCTGCAACAGAACTACAGAGTCAGCAAGCAGGGGCCATATCTGAGATTCCATCAATCTGGCTCACATGGTTTGCTGCATTCTGATGAACACCTGAGGCTCTGCCCCACACAACTTAAGGGTGCACCCAAGCTGTTAACAGTGGCTTTTCCATATGAACGGCTGGTCTCAGCTCAGGTTTCATGTCTTCCTAAACCTTCTCAAACAAGTAACAGCCACCTACAGAAGTCCCTAAGCCCTGTACCTATGGCTAGGTGACCCCAGGCCTGGCCCTACCAGCAGCCAACTTTAGATAACAGTGTGGCTTTGCCTGGGAAACTCCAAGCCTAGCACAAGTAGCAAACAGATTGCTTTGTAGCTCATGCAGGGTAGCCCTGGGTGGAACACAGGTGGTAGCTGACCCTGGCCTTCACCACTGGGAAACCCAGAGCCTGAGCACCCAGTGGACAGATACAGACCACATCAGAGCACCACAACCCTGCCCCTGCAGAGTTGATACTCCATGGGAAGTGTAGGTTGGTAGTCAGTGGTCATAGCTAGTCCTTGCAACTGAATGCCCTGGGTGAATCCCTCCCATTGGCCTGCCAACACCAATCAAGGCTCAACTATGAGAGAAGGGTGTACACAGGAAGAACACATCTCAAGTACCTAGCTTGGATAATAAGGGAGGCTATGCCACTGGACCCTACAGGATACCTACTACATTAGGCCACACTACCAAAACAGGGAGTCATAACAGCCTTATGTAATACATAGAAACAAACACAGGGAGGCTGCCAAAATGAAGAGACAAAGAAACATGGCCCCAGTGAAAGAACAGATCAAAACTCAAGAAAAAGAGCTAAACAAAATGGAGTAAAGCAATCCATAAGATGCAGAGTTCAAAATAGTGGTTATTAGGATGCTCAAGGAACTTAGTGAAGACCTCAGTAGCATAAAAAAAATCCAGTCAGAAATGAAAGATAGACTAATTGAAATAAAGAACAATTTACAGGGAATCAAAGGTAAAGTGGATAAATCCAAGAATCAAATCAATGATATGAATCATAAGAAAACCAAAAACAGCCATTCAGAACAAGAAGAAAAAAGAATAAAAAAAAACAAGGATAGTGAAAGGAGCCTTTGGGACAACTTCAAGCACACACAATCGCATCATAGGGGTGCCAGAAGGAAAAGAGAGAGAGCAAGAAATTGGAAATCTATTTGAAAAAATAATGAAAGAAAACTTCCCTAATTTGGTGAAACAAATAGACATACAAGTCCAGGAAGCACAGAGAGTCCCAAAGAAGATGGATGCAAAGAGGCCCACTCTAAGACACAACATAATTGTAATGCCAAAGATTAAAGATGAAGAGAGTCTTAAAAGCAGCAAAAGAAAAGCAGTTAGTTACCTATAGGGCAGTTCCCATAAGACTGCCAGCTGATTTCTCAAAAGAAATTTTTCAGGCTTAAAGGGATTGGCAAGAAATATTTAAAGTCATGAAAAGCAGGAACCTATAGCCAAGATTGCTCTACCCAGCAAAGATATCATTTAGAATTGGAGGGTAGAAAAAGAGCTTCCCAGACAATGAAAAACTAAAGGAGTTCATCATCACCAAACCATTATTACATGAAATGTTAAAGGGACTTATTGAAGAAAAAGAAGAAGATCAAAACTATGAACAATAAAATGGCAATAAACACATACTTATCAACAATTGAATGTAAAGAACAAACTAAGCAAACAAGAACAGACAGAGAATCATGGATATGGAGAATGTTTTGATGGTTGCCAGATGAGAGAGGGGTTTGGGAGAATGGGAAAAGAGGTGAGGGGATTAAGAAGTACAAAATGTTAGTCACAGAATAGCCAGGGGAATGTAAAGTACAGTATAGGAAATGGAGTAACCAAAGAATGTATAGACATTACCCATGGACATGAACAGAAGTATGGGGATTGTCTGAGAGAGTGGGGGTGCTGGGTGGGGAGAGGGGCTAAGGGCAAAAAATTGGGACAACTATAAAAGTATAATCAATAAAATATAATTTAAAAAAAGAAAAAAAAACTACATGAAAGAACAAGAAAGCCAGTTGTTGAAAACTACATTTTGTACTATATAAAATTCCATTTACTGTATTTTGCTGTGTATAATGCTCACTTTTTTGCCCAAATTTTTGAGGGAAAAATAAAGATGTGCATTATATATGGGTACTAATACTAATTCTGTATCTATATAACAGTTTTCAATTATTTTATTTATGATTATGCATTAAAAGTTTAGCTCTGGAAAGCAATAATAATATCTGTATGCAAAATAATACCCTGGAATACAATCATCAGTTTTGTTTCTAAATATAAACACATAATAATTTGAATTAGAACTTGAAAGATTTTTTTTCCTGAAAGTTTGGGCCAAAAATGTGGGTGTGCATTATGCATGGGAGCACATTATACCTGGCAAAATATGGTATGTACAATTTCTAGAAAAGGCAAAAGCTTTGAGACAGAGAGTAGTTTGGTGGCTGCCTCAGGCTGAGGTTTGGAGAGGGGATTGAACAGGCAAGGGGCGCATGGGAACTTTTGGGAGAGATGGGAGTGTTCTTGACTGAACTGTAGTGATGGTTGCATCTGAAAGTCATCTAACTACACAGAACGGGAGAATTTTATGGTAGGTAAATTACACCTCAGCAAAGCTGTAAGAAATGGTGCTGGGACTTGTACTGCAACAGGACTGATGTGTTGACTGTATCCGTGCTGCTTGTGGCATTTTCATTGCTGCAGCGTTTTTGTGCACACATTTGAAGTTGGTAACTATTGACAATGTGTGCATCTGGGGAACCACCACTATAGTCAAGACAGAGAACATTTCATCACCCCAAAGGTCCCCTGTGTCCTGCCCAACGGCCCTTACCTACCACCCCTGGCCTCAGGCACAGCAGACCTGCTTTCTGTCACTGTCGATTACATTTCTCTTTGTCTGAGTGCCATAAAAATGGAATCAGACAATATGTGTTCTTTGGGTCTGGCTTCTTTTACTAAGCATATTATTTCTGAGATTCATCTATGTTGTTGTAATATATCAGCAACTGGTTCTATTTATTGCTGAGTAGAATTACATTGTATAGATATATCACAATTTGTTCTTGGATATGAATAAAGTTGCTATAAGCATTTGTGTAAAAAAAAATAAATGCATAAGCTATAGGTATGTGTATATTCCTATTTTAGATTTTTACACAATTCAGAATATATTATATATATTGCCTAGTTTCTTGCTTTTATCACTTAATATATTTTGATATATATCACTTAATATATAAAGACTTTCATAGTAATTCTTTTTTAACATGTATAATACAGAGTCTGGCAGAAGTAATGCTTGAGTGACGGTAATAATTAGGGTGTAATAATTTATAGTTTTAATTTGAACATTTCACTTAAAATGTCATATGGTGTGCTTCAGTGTGATATTGTTATGTTACGGAATTACATGCTTATGATTTTGTAATAAAAAAGGGGGCATTATTAGTGCTGGCCCCTGTATTTCATTTTATGACTGTACCTTAATTCATTTAACAAATCTAATGGACACATAAAATGTTTTAAACTTCCCGCTTGAGGAAGCAGCTGCAGTGAAGCACTCTGCATGTTCATCTTTGTGCATTTGAGTGAGAAAATCTGCAGAATAAATTTCTTGAAGTAGAACATCTGGGTCAAGGGATATTCACACTTTAATCTTCGATGGATGCTACCAGATTGTCTTTAAAAATGTTTCCTGAATTTACTCCTTCCCCAGCTGGGTATGTATTTTCCTACCAGCTTGATTGGGGGGCTCAAATGTTGGAGAAAGTTTAGTTTCAGGTCATAGCTAATAAACTTAGTAATAGATGAATGTAAAAAGCTATTGTTTCAGGAACTGCAGGTATGAACCCCCTCTACTCCAAGGATATGTAAACAGTCCCACCTTCGTGCCTCAGGAGGTCTCCAGCAATCAAGATGGGATCTGAGCCACGGTGCAGCAGGGGGAGATGCCCAGGACAGATGAAAGGATGCCACAGCTTTTTATCTGATTCAGTTTTCCCCCAGATTTCAATCCCCTTACCTACACTTTTCTTCTCCTTATAAAAAGGGTCAGTTGAAACCATCTGAATGAAGCGCCTTTAAAGATTCAGTCCCTATCTCTGCTCATCGAGTCTGGTAGGTGACAGGCAGCAGGGATGCACACAGGCTTTTCTGGTTTCAGACTCACCAGCATTAGGCATTAGCGATCTTCAAATATGTTTTGCCAATCCGACAGGGGGAAATACATTCTTGTTGTAATCTATGTTTTGTTAGTTTGAACACTGTGTTTCTCTATTTTTTTAAAAATAAATTTCTAGTTCAAGTCTTCTGCACATTCGCTATTAGGGTTTTTTTTTTTTTTTTTTTTTTGAGTTGTAGAAAGTTCTTTATTCATTAACCCTATTAATCTTTAGTATGTAATAAATACTGAAAATGTTTTTTTCCTCCATTTGTCATTTGTACTTTAGTTTTATTTATGATGTCTTTTGCCTCACGGAAATTTTAAGTATTTATGCAGGTAAACGTTTTCCCTCATGACTTCTGGCCTTATTTTTATTTCACCACATGGATTTTAATGATCTGTTAATGATTTTACTCTCTGGTTAATCATGACTTCCTTGAGGGCAGAGGCTGCCTCTTTTGCATATCTATGATCCTGATGTTGGAAACCACTCACGGCCCCAGCCTTGGCCATGATAAGTGCTCAGTAAATAAACATACTTTAAAATTTTATTAAATTGTCAGAGTTCAGAGCACTATAAAATAAGCAAACACAGAAAATGTGATTCTAAGGCTGCGGCGGATGAGGGAAAAGCTCTACAGTAAGTTGGCCTCCAAAACCAAAGTGCACGGTGAGCTAGAAAGCATCATTTCAATCAATAGGTGGAATGAGGTCAGGGTCCCACTCAGCTGGTAATAGAAAATTATTTTAAAAGATCACAACAAATGTGTTCTCTATGTGTTTCATTTTAAAAGATGTCTTGACACCGAATTAGCTGCTTTCAGAATCAGAGTTCAGTACGGAAGAGTCATAGTTTAATCTAAAAATAGTCATAGCTTAATATAAAAAGTCAGAATTTAATATAAAACTAACAAAGTGGGAATGTCAGATGATAATCTGGATTCCATGTGCACTGAGTGTCCCCTGAACTACTGTAGCCGTGGTGACTGCCCTGTGTCTGCCCCTCACAGGTGGCGTGGGCGCGCATCGCCCGACTAGGGGAAGAGAAAAAGGCAGACCCTTCAGTGCGAGGCATACACAGCCAAGCTCTGAAATGCTCTAGCTGTTTCGTTCTTTCTGCTGCTTCATAAAACTTGGGGAAGCTGTATGACTTTGAGAAAATCCCTTGGCCTCAGTTTAGCTACTTTAAAAACAAAGGGGTCACTGGGTGATCTTGGCAGCTGCTTCTAAACCGACAAAGGTCGGGGAGTCAGAGCCTTCCTGTGAAATGACTTCCAGGGCCTTGCCTCTGCGGGATTCCCTTGCGATCCCAGATCCCATCGAAGGTGTGAGGCAGACTCATCACAGCTGTCACCAGCTGGTCTGAGGCTGCTCTGGGAGCCCCCAAGAGTGACAACACCAATGTCTCTATGAGTTAAATTAAATTCCAGGGTCTGGTGTGAAGCTGGAATGGGCCTTGATGTTTTTATCTCTCCATGGCTGGGTTCCTGAGGGGCCTATTGCTCAGCTGAGGGAAGGGGGATGGAGTGGAAGGGGTAGTCTTCTCTCTTTAATTTATGTAGGGTTTAGAACCATTTTCTCATGTGAATCATACCCTGGTCACTTCCTTAAAAGACTCAAGATAATTTATTAATTCACTTGAATAACAAGTACCCTATGCCGGCTCTGTACCAGACCCCACGGTCGAGATAAAAACACGTGAGATCAAATGAATCCTGTGTCTTCAGTGGCGTTCTAAAGGCACTGGGTGTAAGGCAGAGGGAGGGGCGAGCAGCTTTGATAGTCCGGAAGTGAGCCTGGTGGGGAAGAGAGAGGGCGAAGGGAACGGCAGTCTTGAGTGCCTTCGAAGAGGCAATGTGTCCTAATGAGCAAGAGCACAAGCTTTGGAGACAGATGAGATGGGGTCCAGCCTCTGCCAACCTCAGTTTCCTCACAGGCAAAGTGGGGTGGCAGAACGTTCTTCACTGAGTTGTTGGGGAGATTAAATGAAGAATGCAGAGAAGGCGCCGAGCAGGATGCCCAGCCCATGGCGAGCACACAATACACGGTCACTATTACAGTCATTGGGCAATGAATCACGGACACGGGCTTTGTCATCAAAGATGGCGCTGTGTTCCTTCTAGAGATTAGGAAACAAAGGCTCTGAGAGCTCTTGTCATTTTCCCAAGGCCACACAGCTTGGGAGGGGCAGAAGCAATATTCTAACTAAATTCAAAGCCCATTTTCTTTCCGCTGCTGTGATGCCTCTGAAGGAAGTCTCCCAGAAAATCTGCTGTTTGCATTGAGGGACAAAGAATGAAAAGAAGTTCCTTGGTGGAGGTTAGACACATGACAATGCCAGGCAAAGGGAAGAGCCTGTGCAACAGCACAGCACAGAGACGGAATGAGCTGCCTGGGGTTGGGGTGGAGGGGGAAGCTGGTGATGCTCTGGATTTCTGACATTTCCTTCAATAGAGGAGGGTGAGGCAGAGGCCATGAAGGGAGACCAGGTGGAGGACTCAGGGATTCCGTCTTGTTCTCTGCCCACCCTGAAGCTGAACCCTCACAAGAAGCAGGAATCAGAGCCCCCGCTGTCTCATGTTCTGGGGACTGGTCTGATGGACTTGTGAGTCCCTGGTTCTTGTCTGACCAATATTATGTTTATTGCTGAAGCCTCTCTGAGTTTCCTTTCTCCACTGTGCCCTACTCCCAGACTGGAGAGATTTTATGTGTCAGTGAGCATTTGGGTTTTACACCAACAGAAGAGAGAATCCAGATAAAGAGGAAAACCCCTCACACCCTGGCCTCAAACCATTGCCCAGAGTTTGCTTTAGGGCCTCCGGACTAGGGAAGATCTGAGTAGAGCCGGGGTCTGGATTGGGAGGAGCTCCTAGCCTGACTAGGAGACAGATAGCCAAATTCAGCATTATTGTCAAACTGACCTTGAAGTGGGTCAGGGCTTCTGTCAGTGGCAGTACCAAGGAGTAGAGGGGGGTTTTAGCACCCTCATCATCTCCACCAACCCATTCCCATTCTCTGGTGGATGTTCAGCTTTTTATAAATTGAGTCCAAGTGTTTTTGGTTAGGTAAAATCATTTGTGGTAGCCAGAATTCTAGGATGGCCCTCAATGACCCCACCCTTGTACAATTCTCTCTTCTTTCAGTGTGGGTAGACCTATGAATACGATATCACTCCTGGGATTCTGTGATATGGCAAAAGGGAGATTTTGCTGGGTGGTCCTGATTCATCAGGTTATCCCTTTAAAAGCAGAGCATTTTTTCTGGGTGGTCACAGAGGAAGAAACCAGTGAGACCTGCTCCCGCTGGCCTGGAAGAAAGCAAACCGCTGTGCTGTGAACTGCCAGAGATGGCCTTCGGTTGCTGACAGGGGTCCCCAGCTGACAGCTAGAGATAAAACAGGGATCTTAGTCTTGCAACCTCAAAGAGTCGAATTTGGCCAAAAACCTGAATGAGCTTGATAATGAATTCTTCCCCCAGAGCCTTTAGAAAGAAATGCAGCCTGGCTGACCCTGAGCAGGGAATCCAGCCTTGCTGTGTACATACGCTCGGATGTCTGACCTACAGAGCTGCGTGCTGATAAAAGGGTCCTGCTTTGAGCTGATAAATCTGTGGCCATTTATTACACAGCAATAGAAAACTAAGACAATGACTCTCATACAAATATAAAAAGAACATGTCAATTACAGTATTTACCTCGTTAATTAACGGGGATCCGTAAGCTGCGTGACCACCGTTAGAAGGAGGAGCCACAGAGCCGCACATGCGGGCATTTGGGAATGTTGAAATAGATACAAAAACAGTCACTATCCACAGAGCAACAAGCATTCCCATTCCAAAGGTCAAAATTCATTTGAATTTCTATGGATGGGAATACATGCATTACCAGTTTTCTGCAATTTTTAAAGCTACAAGATAGCTCTAAAACAATGAAAGGAGCAGATAACCTGTAACAAAAGGTTATCTAAAAGGACCAGATAACAATTATCTAGAAGTGACTAGAAGGACTTCCAGTAATCTTTATTGCCCAGTTTAAAAGACTCTCACCATTTTTCCTTGTAAGTGGAAATGAAGCTTCAAGATAGGTCACCACTGCCACATCCCTCACCAGAGTATTCCCACCACCAAACCCTGTCACATAGAAATTGTGGGGTGGCCCCAGGCAGGGATTCAGTGAGGCCAAGGCTGCAAGGGCTCATGATGGGTAAGGCGGAACAGGTAACAGCCCCATCATGTTGCTATGGAAACTGAGGCCCAGAGAGGAGGGGCATCAAAACTGGCATCACTCAGGGAATCAATGACAGGTGTGATTCCAAATTCCCTCCATTCAGGGTTTGCCTTTTCTACCACCACCACCCCTCATCCTCAGGAGGGTAAACTTTTGGTCCCCCTTCTCTCCTATGTGATGGGCCCATCTCCCGTCCACTGTGCGGGGTTTGGATCTTGACGTGGGGATTGGCTACGGCCTCAGATGCCCGTGCATGTCCAGTCTGCAGACCACAGTCCCAGGCCCCTGCAGAGCCTGCCTGACCCAGAATCCCCAACCCTGACTGCCTTTGTGCACTGAACATTCCTGCCCATCTTTCGTTTTCTCGCTCCAGCAACTGATAGCTTCCAGAACGGTGCTAGACGTGACTTGCCCAAAACTGCTGTTCCAGGGCCACCTGCTCTGCCTCCTGGGCTGCCCACCCTGGCCACCCGCCTCTGTTGGTTTCCCACTGGCACATGGGCTTAGAAGTCATCTGGGAGGCCAGGCATGCCAGTCTGCCGCAGCCTCTTCCCAAGCCCTCCTCCTGCCCAGCGCCAACTACTAGAGGGGAATAAGCCACTGATGCCAGGTCAGGCAGCTGGCTGGCAAACTGGCCACCTGCTCAGCTCACAGAGTGTCAAGTTTTTGTTTTGCTTTGCCTTTTGCATCCTGGGCCTGAGACTCAGAGCTGAGAGGTTTTGGGGAGAGACTAGTCCAGCCCTGCCCTGTCCAGATGGTCATTGAAACCCAGAGAGGGCTGTGCTCATCGCCTGGGGGCCTGGGGCTGGCGTTGGGCCTGCCAGGTCCAGCAGGGGTTTAGTACTGAACACCCTGACAGTCTGCTCCTTGGGGGCTCCTGTGGGTGCAGGTCACAGGGGAGTAGGGGGCAGGTCGATTTGCTAAAGAGGCAGAAGGGCTGGAGAGTCTGGGTTCTGGAACCAAGTACCAGATCAGTTGTGTGACATCGGTGTCTGGGTTTCCTCACCCTCATCCCCTTCCTTGTCCCTGCGCCTTGTGTTCCAGGCCCGTGAAGGAACCACATGCTGTTTCCCGGGTGTATGACATTCTTCCACGCTGCCAAGCTCCTGCTGCCGGAGCTGCCCTTCTCCGACTCCTGCCTGTTCCAATGATCGGACCGAGCTCTGGATGCATCTCGGCTCCCTTCCTCCCTGTCTCACTGACTCCTGTCACTGCCAGTGGGGCTCACCTGCCTCCTTTTGCACCCTCTCACCCCCTTTTCAGGACCCAGATACCTGGCTCCTCTCTTTATTCACCTGCTTACCTACCCGTTGGCGAGTGAGCCTTTTGGAGGTGGTGGCCACATGTTATTTGCCTCCATACGTGCACACCTGTGCAAGGCCAGGCACTCAATGTTTTGTTAAATGTTTGCTGAGTGTGGACTACCCTCAGAAAAGGGGCAAATATCTTCAGTGAGATTTACTATGGCTTTTGTAAGCCTCAAATGTATGTAATTATGGAGAAACATATGGGAATAATACAACTAAACTTAAACATTTACCTTGGTTAAACATATCATAATACAGAAATGATCTTAAAGACTGTTTAATGAGTCACTGATCTTAAAATGGAATCTCATTTTTAAACATTTTAAGTACATCCTATTTATTGAGATTGTAATAACTTTTTAAAAAGGTCCAGATGCCTTGGGCAATTCTTGAACATGAATATTTTTGAAATTTGTTAAACACTTTTTTTTCCGAGAGAGGGAGTGAAAGAAAGAAGAAAAGAGAGAAGGGAAGGAAGAGAAGAAAGCGGGGAGGAGAAAGGAAGGAAAAGTTTGTCAGAAACGGCCCTTGGATTTCCTTCACGGGGCTCACCATACTCGTTACACCGTTGGGGCAAATGATACCACCTCTCTGTGCCTCAGCTCCTTCGTCAAAAGCTAGCGCTGGATGCTATAATGAGAGAAATCTTGGGTGTTGGCAAAGGATCACTGAATTACCTTTCAATTACCCTAGACCAGCAGTGGAGAGAAAACTTTCTATTTCAGAAGGAACAGAAGGTTGTCAGTACTGAGAGAAACCTGGAACAAGAAGAATGTCCTAGAGGGGCTTTGGAGGCCAGTCTGTTCTGAAGCCTCCGGGTACCAACCTTTGAAGCCAAGCCTCTTCCTTCTCTGAGCCTCGGTCTCCAAAGTGAGGATGTCGGACCCCGTAAGTCTAAGTTCACTTGCCACTTCCACAGTCTGTGAACCTGCCTCTGGCAGGCTGATTGTGAAAAAGCAAATAGATCACATCAGGGCCGGAGAATGTTCCAGTGCCCAAGCTTTCCAGGGGACACCTTTTTCTTCCCTACAGCTTCTCCAAAGCTACAGAGCCAGATAATTCGGCCCGCTGCCAGGACCCCCGATTACCCCTCCCACATTTTGGGTACTTTTTTTCCTCCGTGCCCAGAAATTGTCCGGCTCATCTCTGACCCATCAGCATGTTCCTCACATCTGAAAACAGCTATTAGCAAGTGAAATGGCTGGACCTAAGCAACTGGGAGGAGTTATTGATCTGAATGCTGGAGCCCCAAGAAATGCACACAACTCCTTTTGTGGGTTATATTACAATGTCTCTGCAGGTCTTCATTATTCCTAGTTATAAAGTAGCTTAATAGTGTCTTTGAAGCCAAGGGTGGATAGAGGTGGAAGGAAGTTCAGGATTCATGTTGTAGCACAGCTGGAAAAGGCAAGGATGCTTCTGCATGAGTATGGAATGGTCAAACCGATGGACCGACGAGTCAGGACTTACAGACCCGAGCTCTGAGAATGGCTGTGGGGGGTGCCCACACTCACTGCATCCACAGCCTGTGGCTGAGCCACAGCCCGTGGCTGAGCCACACCCCCTCAGTATCTTATGTGGATTTCTGCTCACTTACACCTCCCCTGTCCTGGGCATTGGGTTTTTGTGAGACAGTTTGGACTAAGCATGCTAACTGGCACTGTGATGAATAGAGGGACCATGAAGCTAAGGCCATGGTCAGGGAGCTGTCACAAGGCCAGCATCTGGATGTGCTTGGCATGTAAGTATAAGCAGGACTCAGCTGAGTCTTCTCTTCGTTTGTCCTCAGAAGGGGAGTGCACTGAATATCTCAGAGGCTGGCATTTGAAACCTGTAACCATCAGGTGTCTGGCCTGGCCTGCTCCTCTCCCTGTGCCCCACCCCCACTCCCCAGGGCCTCCAGGGGCTTCCTCTTCGAGCCTCACAGCAGACCTGGGCTGGCAAGACCACATAGCTCATGGAGCGGAGGCAATGTGGAGACCTGGACTCTTGGGTCTTTCAGGAGGCGCTAAGGAATAAGGAGACACCTTGGGCCCAGAAACACATCAAGCAGACCCTTGTCCATGGGGACTAGGGGGTGGGGATGCTACAGATCTTGGGTCAAGGGCACATTTCACGCGATCTCTGCAGTCCACCGTTTGGTAAATGCTCACAATGGCAAGGCACACGGGGCCAGGTAGGGGAACAAGCTCTGGCCTGGGAGGTGGGGGCCTGGGTGCCTGAGGCAGTTCCCTCTCTGCTCAGCCTGGCCAGTGTTGAGTACCTACTATGTGCCGAACAGCTCTCTTTGTTGTGTCTCATTACATATCCACAGAACAACCCTGTCAGGTAGGGGTGGGCTACCCACTTTGATATCGGGCAACTAAAGCTCAGAGAGCAGTCCTCACCGGTGTGGCTCAGTCGGTTGGGCATTATCCCACAAAGCAAAACATCGTCAGTTCAACTCCTAGTCAAGGCACATGCCTGGGTTGCAGGTTGGATCCCCAGCTGGGGTGCAAGAGACAACTAACCAATCTTTCTCTCTCACATTGATGTTTCTCTCCATCCCTTCCCTTCTCTCTAAAAATAAATAAATAAAATCTTTAAAAAATAATATTAATAGCCTGACTGGTATAGCTCAGTGGATTGAGCAGAGTCTGTGAGCCAAAGGGTCACCAGTTCGATTCCCAGTCAGGGCACACACCTGGGTTGCAGGCCAGGATCCCCAGTGGGGGCCACGTAAGAGGCAACCACACATGGTTGCCTCTCTCACCCTCCCTTCCTCTCTCTCTAAAAATAAATAAACAAAATCTTTAAAAATAAATAAATAAATAAATAAAAATAATAAATTCCAGAGACTGTATCTGCACACACGCCATGTCCTGCAGCCAGGACTCGGGCCAGGTCTGTTGGACTCAGCATCCACGTCCTTTAACCCCAGCACCCTGCCTCTCAAGGAGAAAGCACCAGGAGGTCAGACCTCTTCTTCCTGTTCATTCCATCACCAAGGGCACTCAACACTGTTTGTGGCTTTGATGACAGAAGTTGAGCAGGATCAGAGGCCAGCTCAGAGCTGTCCAAGGAAGAAGGACTGATGGGGTGGGAGCAGTGCAGAGGAAGGAGGCACTTGGAAGACCCCCCAGGATGCTAGGGACAGGAGCAGGGCCCTTCTTACCCTCAGGGAGCCCTGTTGAGGGTGCTGAGTGAAGTGCAGCAGGTGCAGGCACAGTCAGGCTGCCTGCTGTGTGCTTCCCCATTGGAGTCAACTAGTCAACCCGAGCTTAAGTCAAGGTGCTGCTGTGACAGCTGTTGAGACTAGAACGCCAAGATGCAAGAGGAAATAGGAATGAATGCAGGACTGCAAGGTGTTAAAAGAGGTGGAAGAGCAGCCCTCCAGAGGCCCAGCTCACCTCCAAGCACTCTCCCCCTGATGGCACAACCCCCTGTCACTGGGGCCCCCTGTGGGTCCTCTCCTGGAGCTGCATCCCACACCAGCCTGACTGTCCCTCACTCCCACCAGGGATGGAGTATGGCCAGATACCTGCCCAACCCTGCAACAGACAGCCAACCCTGCAAAGGATGAAGCCACCTCAGCAAATGGGAGGTAGAGAGGGGCTTCCAGGGGTTAGTCCTGAGGGTGCTGCCTCAGCATGGGGGCTGCTGGAGCCCCCCAAAGAGCTCAGGCTGCTCACAGGAGCCAGGGACTCTCACATGATCTGGACATGAGGAGGAGGACAGGGAGGTGTTAGAAGACTCCAGAACTGGCTGTGGGAGCCCGGGGGCCTCATGAAGTGGGGCTTTAGCAGGTCACGACTGCTCACTTTGAAGTTGTTCTCTGACATCCAAGGTTCTGGAGGGTCCACAGTGTCCCAGGTAAGGGTCCTCTGAAAAGCCCCAGGCTCCTGGTGGGTGCCTGACTGCACCCACTATTCTGTTGCAGGAGTGGGGGCAATAGAAGAAGCCCAGAGGGTGGCTGTGACTCACCCAGAATGTAGGGATTGTGGAGCAGACTGAAGAAACCCCATGCGACCTGTACCTTTGGACCTGGTGAGCTGCCGGTGTGAATACTCTTAGCCAGGGAGGGGTAGTGCCCAAGCTGGGTGACAGGGCTCATGGGGAAGCTGGTGGAGCCATAGGGGAGGGAAGGGAAGGGAAGGGATGGAAAGGACGGGAAGAAACAGAAAGTGCTTCAATTGTGGGGAAGATGGTCATTTCTTGGGACACCTTGGTGATGTGGAAGCTATAGTAAACAGGAAGGAGAGGCAGAAGTGAGCCATCCTTGAGCAGAATAACTCAGCTGGCCTGGCACTCCCCCCTCCCCAAGGGCAGGGATGAGGAGGGAAAAGGGAGAGAGACCAGGAAGGCTCTAGACGGAGGGCTTAGCGGTGCCCATGCCCAGTACCCACCTGGGATTCTCCGGAGGGGCTTTGGGAGGACTCCTTTGTGTATAGCCATGTCCTGGACCCCAGGGGATGCAGCAGGAGGAGGGGTGGGTCAACAGCAGCCACAGGGGCTGCCCTCTCTTGCTTGGGTAGACTCAAGGAGGACTTAGACCAGAGATGCTGCAGGGAGGCCCTGGGGAACAGCAAGCAAAGGACAGGAAAATGAATCTTCCAAAACGTATACAGGTGCATCAAATGGACAACACCCACTTTACATCCACAGCTCTTGGCACAAGAGGGTCTGGGAGGTAGGGTCTTACATGTCCAATCTATCTGACTAGGAGGAGGGTTGGATGGAGTTGAGCGAGCCACTCCACAGGATGCTCCGGGGAACCGTTTGGGAGACATGGAAAGCTCTAGGAGTTCACACACACAGGAGTGAGGCCACAAGGACCAGAGGCCTATCTAAGAGCACACAGCAATCAGAGATGGATGGGGTGAAGAAGCCACGACTCAGCCAGGCCTGTCCTCCTAGGTGCAGGGCGTGAAACAGTCCAGCTGCTTAGAGCAAGAAAATGTTCTTTGCTCTTCGTGTGGAAGGTGGAGAGCATTCGAGGCAAATGGGGAATTTCACTCCAAATGCAGTTGAGATCATATCTTGGCTTTGTTCCCCACGAATGCACAGTTATTTGTATTTCAGCATAAAATTCCAACTCCGGGGACCTGGTTAACAAAGGCAGTGCTGGACGCATTCCCCCAGAGGCCAGCCAGATGGAAAGCCCAACGGAATTTCACTTTGAAGTGTTCTGTGTCATCTGACTCATTTGCAAAAGAAATGAGCTTTATGGGATGTTCAAATGTTTCCAGACATAACCGGTTGCCCCCAAGCGAGAATAAAGTTATAATCTCTCCTTCACCTTGTGCATACACAGGCGGGCATAGATGTACACAGGCTGTTAGAATCAAAATCTGCCTGCTCCCCAGGCTCTGCAGGGGGCAGGTGGGAGAGGGAATCAAAATAAAAACACCTCGGATATAGAAATGATGGATTTGTTTTTTCCCCACTTTGACAGTGGAATCAGAACGACTGTACAGCTGGTCTAATGCATTGCACATTCATTTGTCATTAGGATAATGCAAAATCAGTGATGAGATGTGCTCAGTCATACAGCCTCAAAGGCTCTGGGGTGTCAGGGGAGGAGCACAGATAGATGCGGGTTCTAATCTCAGCCCTGCTGATTTCCAGCTGTCTGACCCTACAGAGTAACTTGTGCCCTCTGACATCAGTTTTCTTTCCTACAAAGTAAGCATTAAAAACGTTGATCTCACAGTGTGGTGATGAGGAAGGTGTCAAAGGACTTCAGAAACCATAAGTGCACATATTAACATTCCCCCCTCTAGAAACCTGGTGATCCTGTCACCCAAGCCCCTTGCCCGCCCTTGAATATAAAGAGTAATTTCTCCCTGTTGTGCCTTTGCTCATGTGTCCCCTCTGCTCGGAATGCCTTCTCCTGCCTGCTTTCCCACATCCTTGCCGACATCCTTGCCGATATCCTTTTTGAGGCGTGGGGGCTGATTGGACGTTACTGATTTGGTAGCAGGAGAGTGATCTGGAGGCGTGGCTCTGCTCACTAGTCTAAGCAACTCGGTCTCTCAGACACCTGGAACATTCTCACTGAAAGGCCCTCAGGGATCACTCAGTTCTGAGAGGATAAGGGGCCAGGCCCCTCAGCAGGGTGGGCTGAGGAGCCCTGTGGCACGTGGGCCATTTGGCAGTGCCCACACTGGCACTGTTCTTGGGTCTCTTCTGTTTTCTGCATTTAGTCAGTGTTCTCCAGAAAAACAGAACCAATAGGATGGATGTTATGGAGACTGGCAAATCCAAAATCTGCAGAGCCAATGTCCAAGTTCGAATCCCAAGACCAGCACGTTGCTGTAGAACCAGGAAGAGCTGATGTTCTAGTTTGAAAGCCCTCAGGCAGGAGAATTCTTTCTTACTCAGAAGAAGATCAGCCTTT
>PVKU01012038.1:0-38630 GCA_004027475.1 Anoura caudifer
ACAAGGGACTGAAACTAGAAACCACCCCCAAAGGGAAAAACCCAAAATCCACAAAATCATGGAGATTGAATAGCATGCTATTAAATAATGAATGGGTCAAGAATGAAATTGGGGAAGAAATCAAAAAGCTTCTAGAAACAAATGAAAATGAACTCACCATGACCCAAAACTTCTGGGACACAGTGAAGGCTGTCCTCAGAGGGAAGTTCATAGCAATACAGGCCTACCTAAAAAAGTTAGAAACATTTCAAACAAACAACTTAACACTCTGCCTACAAGAACTTGAGGAACAACAAAGACAGCCCAGAGCAAGTAGAAGGAAGGAAATAACCAAGATCAGAGCAGAATTAAATGACATAGAGACTAAAAGCACAATTCTAAGGATCAATGAATCCAGGACCTGGTTCTTTGAAAAGATAAACAAAATCGACTAGTTTTTAAGCAGGCTCATCAAGAAAAAAAGAGAGAAGACCCTAATAAACACAATCAGAAATGAAAGAGGAGAAATTACAAGTAACACCACAGAAATACAAAGGATTGTAAGAAATTATTATGAAGAGCTGTATGCCAAGAAATTTGAAAACCTAGGTGAGATGGACAAGTTTCTAGAAAAATATAATCTTCCAAAGCTCAATGAAGAAGAAGCAGAAAGCCTGAACAGACCAATAACAGCAGATGAAATAGAAGCAGTAATCAAAAAACTCCTGACACACAAAAGCCCTGGACTAGATGGTTTCATGGGAGAATTCTACAAAGCATTTAAGGAAGAGCTAACCCCTATCCTCCACAGACTATTCAAAAAAATTCAAAATGATGGAAGACTCCCAAACCCTTTTTATGAAGCCAGCATCATCCTAATCCCCAAACCAGATAAAGACACAACAAGGAAAGGAAAGTTCAGGCCAATATCGCTGATGAACATAGATGCTAAAATCCTCAACAAAATATTGGCAAACTGCATCCAACAATACATTAAAAAGATCATACACCATGACCAAGTGGGATTCATCCCAGGGATGCAAGGATGGTTCAACATTCACAAATCAGTAAATATAATACATCGCATAAACAAAGCAAAGACAAAAATCACATGATTATATCAATAGATGCAGAAAAAGCATTTGATAAGGTACAACACCCATTTATGATAAAACACTCAGCAAAGTGGGAACACAGGGAGCATGCCTCAACATAATCAAGGCCATATATGAGAGACCTACAGCCAACATCATACTCAATGGGCAAAAACTAAAATCTTTTCCACTAAGGTCAGGAACAAGAAAAATGTGTCCATGTCCACTTTCACCTTTTCTATTCAGTATAGTATTGGAAGTATTAGCCACAGAGATTAGACAAGAAAAGAAAATAAAAGGCATTGAAATTGGAAAAGAGGAAACAAAACTATCGTTGTTTGCAGATGACATAATAGTGTACATAGAAAATCCTATAGATTTGTTCACAAAGCTGCTCAACCTAATAAATGAATTTGGCCAAACAGCCGGATACAAAGTCAATATCCAGAAATCAAAGGCATTTTTGGATACCAACAATGAAACAGCAGAAGCAGAAATCAAGAAAAAAGCCCATTCAATATAGCAAAAAGAAAAATAAAATACCTAGGAATAAACCTAACCAAGGAGGTAAAAGACCTGTATGCAGAAAACTACAAAACACTGAAGAAAGAAATCAAGGAAGACACAAACAAATGGAAACATATACTGTGTTCATGGATCAGAAGAATTAACATCATCAAAATGTCCATACTATGCAAAGCATTACAAATTCAATGCAATACCTATTAAAGTACTAATGGCATATTTCACAGGCATAGAACAAACACTTCAAAAATTTATATGGAACAATAAACAACCCCGAATAGCTCCAGCCATTTTGAGAAAGAAGAGCAAAGTAGAAAGTATCACAATATCTGACACCAAACTGTATTATAAGGCCACTGTAATCAAAAAAGCCTGGTACTGGTACTGGCATAAAAACAGGCAAATGGACCATTGGAACAGAGCAGAGAGTCCAGAAATAAACCTAAGTCTCTATGGTCAATTAATATTTGACAAAGCGGGCAGCAACATAAAATGGAGTAAAAATAGCCTCTTCAACAAGTGGTGTTGGGAGAACTGGACAGCTACATGAAAAAAAAAAAAAAAGAAAGAAAGAAACTCGAGCACCAACTTTCACCATACACAAAAATAAATTCAAGGTGGATAAAATATTTAAATATAAGCCATGACACCATTAAAGTCCTAGAGGAGAACATAGGCAGGAAAATCTCAGATATTTCATGCAGCAACATTTTTACTGATATGTTCCCTAAAGCAAGGGACATAAAGGAAAGAATAAACAAATGGGATCTCATCAAAATAAAAAGCTTCTGCATGGCTAAAGGAAACAATTTTATAATAAAAAGAGAACCGACTGCATTGGAAAACATATTTTCCAATGATACCTCAAACAAGGGTTTAATCTCTAAAATACATAAAGAACTTACACAACTCCACTCTAAGAAGACAAGCAACCCAATTAAAAAAATGGACAAAAGACTTGAACAGATACTTCTCCAAGGAGGACATACAGAGGATCCAGAGACACATGAAAAGATACTCAATATCATTAGCTATCAGAGAGATGCAAATTAAAACCACAATGAGATGCCACTTTATACCAGTCAGAATGGCCATCACAAACAAAGCAACAAACAACAAATGTTGGAGAGGTTGTGGAGAAACGGGGACCCTAGTGCACTGTTGGTGGGATTGCAGACTGGTACAACCACTATTTCCATACTATTATGGAAAGCAGTATGGAATTTTCTAAGAAAACTAAGAATGGATCTACCTTTTGACCCAGCAATTCCACTGCTAGGATTTTATCTTAAGAACCCTGAAACACCAATCCAAAAGAACCTATGCACCCCAACGTTCATAGCAGCACAATTTACAATTGCCAAGTGTTGGAAGCAACCTAGGTACCCATCAGTAAATGAATGGATCAAGAAACTATGGTACATTTACACAATGGAATTCTATGCAGCAGAAAGAAAGAAGGAGCTCCTACATTTCTCCACAGCATGGATGGAACTGTAGAGCATTATGGTAAGCAAAATAAGCCAGGCAGTGAAAGACAAAAACCATATGATCTCACCTTTAACAGGAACCTAATCAACAAAACAAACACCATAATATAACCAAAGACTGAAATTGAGACAGTCGCCAGAGGGGAGAGGGGAGGGAATTTCAGGGGAAAAGGGGAAGTGTTTAGAGCAAGTATAAAAGGCACTTGGACAAAAACTAGGGCAGGTGGAAATGGGAGGGAGGTGGGGAGGGCTGGGGTGGTGGGCTGGGAAGGGAATAAAAGAAAACTGTAGAAGAACAACAATTAAAATAAATAAATAGAAAATGTACACTTCTTTGTTTTATAAATTTAAAAATAAATTAAATTAAATGTTGGACTTCCCGTTTGCACCAGCCTTATTTCATTTTAGGTACGCAAGTGGCTAGGGGTTTCCATATCAGATAATATGGCTATAGATGTTTTCAATTGCCACCCTAAGGTCAAGGAGATGTCTCCTGGGTGGGGTGTGCCTCATGAATATGCTTCCTGAAAGGGCAGTCCTGCAAGAGCTCTGCCTTTAGGAGTCTCAAGCTTAGTTTAGGGCCCAGTTGTTACTGTTCTAAAATTCATAATTAGAATCAGGTGGCCTAAATTTTTATTTTGCACTAGACCTTGATAATTATAAACCTGGTCTTCTTCTCAGCATGTCTGGTGTCCTTGCACTTCACCTAGCAATGAAATCTAATAATCTACCCCTTAAGGATATGTAGTTGTTATTTAAAAACTACTTCAATAAGCACTCAGTTTGACTTTTAAGGAAATGAAACTGAGAAGCATAAATTCCAAAGAGATTAGCCTATAGAAATAGTGCTTTTAAAAGAGTAGTTTAACATTCAGAGAAAGAATAATTCTTTGAGAAGGAATTCTCCATGTAGGAAAAGAGAACACTAAAAAATTTTTAGTCCAGTAAGAGCCCAATACCATTCTCTCCTTTTCTTGCTCTTGCTCTCTCTTTCATACCCCATCCCCTCCACTTCTCCCCCAACCCCTAATTTCTCCCTCCCTCCTCCTTCTCTCTTCTCTTCCTCCTCCTCCAAGTGACAGTAATAAAAATTTAGAAATCGGTAGTCTATATTTTGTCTTTCTGAATTCCCTTTCTTTCTTTTTCATGACTACTTGTATAATATTCTGGATCTTTATCTGAAAGCATTTTAATAAAATTTTCTTGCTGATCTTTTTGATTTTTGAGGGGGTTTCTAATTTTTTTCAAATTAAGTTATTATTTGGATCTTACAGAATTCTATCAATGAAGGTCAAACATTCCTTAGGTCATTGCAGATATTTACTTTCACATTTTGACATCTCTGTCAAAGCTATTAATGTGTGTGTTTATATAAGGATTTTTCCCCAGTAAGTTTTCACCTTATGGCACCTCCAGTAGTCAGAATTTCTCAATGTGCCCAGCTACCATGTCTGACATAAAAACAAGTTTATATATCTCTCTAGATAAATATGTATTTAAATTATTTAAGGATTACATATATTCTTTTAAATTTTTTATTGAAAACTTTGTTAGATTTAATATAAAATTAGCAGAGGAATTCTTTTAAAGGACTTCTTAATTGTGAATGTCATTCTTTTGCTTACACAATAACGAGTGAAACAAATACAACAAAGTTAAGTAAGCCTAAAATACTGATGCGGCAAGAAATCTATTAAAATCTACCTTTGGAAATAAATTAATTAAGTGACCTAGTCATAACATAATCCTTCCCATTTCTATCATTTATTAATAACTTAACCAATTATGAACTTGATTGCTAGAAATTGTAAATTTTGCTAATGTGAAGAACCTATAGTTTATGTTGGCATTCTGCAAGTATAACCATCTTTATCCAATATAGATGGTAATAACATAATGTAGACCTCATTAAGAGATGGAAATGATAAATCCTTGATTGAACTGTTTTTATTTCTTAATGTGGTATATGACAGTGAAGGGAAGAACTGGAAGGAAAAGAAGAAAGGAAACTATTTATAACTATAATAATAAAAATGTGATTTAAACATTTTTGTGTACCACAAATTATTTAAAGTCTATGTACATTATTTATTTTTCTTTAAAACAATCCTCTGATGTAAGAACAATCACTATTCTAATTTTATAATGATTAGCTTTAGTAATGTCAAAATTAACTGACTCAAATTTACACATGCAATAAATGGTAGAAATGGCACTTTGAAAGAAAAGTGTTTATGTAGTTAGTCATACTGCTTTAGAAACTGTTGGGTCCAAATATGTTTTCAAATTCTGAATTTTCAGGTTTTTTAAAAGGTGGTATTATTCATGTGCCATGTAGTTATAATGGCATGAGATAATATAATTAAATACACCAGTAGTTGTTATAGCAAAGTATTAATACTACCATTCAGTTCAAAAATAAAGAATATAAATCTTATTTTATATTTGTTTTGTCATCAAATGAGTTTTTGAAGCAAACAGAAATTGTTTTTTTTTTGTTCAGTTACTTCTTTTTCATTTTTAAAATACGAATCAGTGATTGTGGACCTGTACCAATGGGACTCTAACAAGGTGTAAAGTTTAATAATAGGGCAACTTAAATTATGGAAGGGAGTTAGGGCAGATGACACATACATGATGCCAAAAATATACGCTCTGTACTCAGTAGCATGTTTCATAATTACAAAGAAATTGTATGTCATCACTTCTGTCTAATCAGTAGATGCGGAATGACACAGAATTATTATATTAAATTTGGGGTGTGCAGTATGAAGACTGAACAAACCAATTAAGATATCTTGTCAAATATGCTAACAGCAGGAGCTGAGGAGGAAATCATTTGAGGCAGAGTGGATCCATGGGCTCTGACAGCCCTAATCCAGGGATGACAGACATGAACAATGGGAACTGACAGTAGGAACAGCCCTGAGAACAAGAAGGCCCGATACGCTGTGGGCACTCATCACATAAATGGAATTTGTTCAGCTATATATGTCTCTGCAGATAGAGTGGATCAAGTGTTTACTTGGAGATGGTGTACTTGTATGTATTTGTTTTTTCCTTACTTGGTAATACTATTCTGCAACATCATGAATTATGCTTAAAATATAATGAAATCTCGAAATATTTGAAAGTATACTTAACTGCATAATCAATAATAATGTATTTTTGCAGTACAATAATTTAGTTATTTGTATAAAAACCACATCTTTAAATATTTATGCTCATCAGAACTCTTAAGAATAAAATATTTATATATTTTAAATAAATTTAAAACATACAATTAACGAATGAAAATAATATAAAATTACATAAATTCTTACAAATAGGGTATTGGTAAACACATGACATAACAACACCAGTGAATGTTAGAATATCATCAACAGTTTTAGAGAATATAGATAGCATGGATAATTGCCATATGAAATTAGAAAAATATATATTTGCTGGGAGTATTGATTATTAAGATGAAGCCCTGGTTGGTGTGGCTCAGTGGATTGAGTGCCCCCTGCAAACCAGAGGGCTGCTTGTTCAATTCCCAGTCAGGACACATGCTTGGGATGTGGGCCAGGTCCCCATAAGGGGAGCAAAAGACACAAGCACACATTGATGTTTCTCTCCATCTCTTCCTCCCTCCTTCCCTCCCTTCTCCTCTCCCTAAAAACAAATAAATAAAATCTTTAAAAAGAAAGAAAGAAATATCACTATTTTTTAAAAAGATAAGGAAATATGGATGAATTTGAATCCTTTACTTTAAGCCCCTTATAAAAATAAATTGCAGTCACATGAAATCTCTAAATTAAAAAACAATAGTTTAAAACCTCTTAAGAATATTTTGACATGACAAGATACTAGGTTAATATACATATGTTATATACTTATATATAATGAGTCTAACCAAGTGATTAATTTTATATAATACATAAAATACATAAACATATACATACATGAAATATATCATAGAGTTTAATTATAAATATCACAGACTAATCCACGTATGCAAATATTACAACAGATACCAATGTAAGAACAATCTATCTTGCTAAATAAAATATACATAAAATGATTCAAATTAAATTTGTACCATTCTTATGAAATATCAATAGGTAAAAAAATAAATGTGTCCTACCAGATACCTAAACTTACAAGTATTTTCTAACAAGGATAGCTAAAACAAAGGTGTATCAAGAAAATACTGATTCATGCCTAACCATGCACTTTAGAGAAATTGATATATGACAAAGGTGGTATTACAGATTAATTGGAAATCTGTGCATGAATTAAATACATAAGAAATAGTGTTAGGAAAATTGATTATCAAAATGAAGAAAGTAAAGTAAATTTGAATTTTTCACTTAAGCCATTCATGAAAATCAATTAGTCATATAAAATCTTTAGATTGAAAGACAATAGATTAAAACCTTTGAAAACATTTTTGACATGTCAAAATGAAGTAGTTTATAGCAGACTAACTTGCTCACAGGAGAATTGTAATGTGGGTAAAATACATGTTATAGGAATGTATAAAACATGAAGACACTGAAGAAAAGCAAAATTGTGTAAGATTTGAGGGCTACCATCACTGGAAGATGGGCAGTATACTTTCATGTCCACTTTTTTCTCTGACAGCACTTTTTTTCAAATCCCAGCAGAAAAGGAAAAGCAATTGAAGTGGAAAGCAGCAATATACTGGGCTGAGAAAATATAGAAAAGAGTTTGGGGATTATGAAATGGCAGGAATTAAGAGACAAAATTCTGGAGAAGACCTAATTGCAGACAAGTTCCAAAATGCTGCACACAAAACCCCTACCAGCTATAAGTTCAGCATATACAGAACGAGTGTCCATAAAACAGAGCAGTAAAACCCAACTGGGAAGCTAAAAGTGTTGAGTACTAATTTCTGCATTTTGAGGGCAGAAAATGTTCAACCTCTGACAAAGAGGCACAGACTTGGTACATTGGGCTTTCATTTGAGACTCCACAAAGGACTATCCCTAGAAGTAATGATATGACCAGGCCCTAGAAGTAGGAAAACAATTCTAGAACTAAGAACAAAAGAAAGGCTAAATTCATATTATAAACCTCTTTGGAGAAAGATAATTCATCTAA
Organism: Anoura caudifer; assembly: GCA_004027475.1. NCBI lineage: Eukaryota > Metazoa > Chordata > Mammalia > Chiroptera > Phyllostomidae > Anoura > Anoura caudifer. Next base: position 8,198 of record PVKU01012038.1, read on the forward strand.
TGTCTCTCTCCATCTCTCTCTGTCTCCCCTTCTCTGACCCCTTCTCCCTCTTCCATAATATCCAACATAACTTTTCATAAAAAAATGAATATTAAAAAGTAAGGAATAAAATATAGACAATAAACAGAATATTTCTATAGGTGATTTAAATACAGATATCTTATAGGAACATTCGATCAGTATAATCAATTATAATTACAATGGGAAATTTTAGCTTCCCTTGCCTAACAAAGATAATACATAATGAACAAGTGGGGTTTAAAACTCAGGACCGTAATTCAGTAAACCATATTTATAAAAAGAAGAATTTTTAAAACAAGAGAAAAATAGTATCTCAAGAGATGTAGAAAAAATATTTGGCAATATTCAATAGACATCCATCATAAAATTTTTTCACAAAGCAATAGAAAGAAACCTAGTGTGTTTAAGGCATATAAATATAACCTGCAGCTAATATTATACTTAGAATTGAGAGAATGAATGTTTTTCTACTAAATTTTGGAAAAAGAAAACTTTCCTCTCTTTTTCTTTTTCTTTTTAACACAATTGGGCTGAAAGTCCCGGCCAATACAATTGAAGCAATAGAAGTAAAGAATTGTGTGCAGATTGGAAAGGAAAAGCAATAACCTTAAAAATATACCAAAAATAGCTAACTTTTACGTAATACAAAATATGTATACAAAAAGTTGATTTCTCTCTATACTGCCATAAAAATGAAATATCAATGTTTAAAGAATCATTGGAAAAATCAAGATATTTAAATTATTTAGAATAAATTTAAAGAAGAATAAGCAAGACCTTTATAAAAACTAAAACACATAGAAAGAAAATTTACCTATAATTTAAATAAATAGAAATATAGACATTTTCAATTATTTGCAAGATTCAAAGTAGTTGAAATATAAATTGCTTCAAATTAACATACAAATATAATAGTAAAAGTCAACATTCTTGTAACTGACAAATTGAGTCTAAAACTTGTATTGCAAATGAAAGAAACTTCATGATTAACAAATTGAATTAAAAAACAATTTTGAGGGAAAAAACAAATTTGAAGGAGTCACAACATTTTATTTCAAGGCTTACTGTACAGCTACAAAACTGAAAAGAACATGGTATTTGCATACAAGTAAATAAATGAATAGATGGAACATAATATAAAGCCCAAATATGGAAGTATGAAGCTTACACTAAATTTATTTTTTGAAAAAACTAAAAGGCAGAAAACTGTACTTGAGCAACAATAAATAAAAGAAAAGAAAAATATCCAGGTAATATCATAAGGGAGACAGAAGGAAGAAGGGAAGAGAGGGAGATAAAGAGAGAGACATTGATGTGAAAAAGAAACATTGGGTTGACTCCTGTACATGTCTGAATGGGGGTTGAACCCACAACCTACCTATGTGCCCTGACTGGGTATTGAACCAGCAACCTTTTGGTTTATGGGATGACTCTCCAATCAACTGAGCCACCGGCCATGGCTGGATATCTCTATTAAAAAATCCTAAATATTTTATAAATCCATACACAGTATTGAATTTGAGATAGATTATAGACAAAATATAAAAGCTAAAATAATAAATCTAGAAATAACAGCTGAATGTCTTTGTAACACTGAAGTAAAATTTTCTAAGAAGAGCAAAAAATTCAACAAAAATAAAATATTTATAAATGGAACTTAATTAAAATTACATAATTGCATTCTTCAAAATATCTCCTTATGAAAACTAAAAGACAAATACTACACATTTGGGAGAAATATACTGCACATATATCTGAGAAAATAGTACATGTATATCTATGAAAGTATTTATTTTCAGAATATGTAAAGAACTCTTAGAAGTTCATAAGATAAATAACAATTAAAATGCAAAAACAATACAAAAAAACTAAAAAAATAAGCTCTGTCTAAATGTGTATGAAAAGATAATCAACATAATTATTCTTCATAAATTCAAATTAATACCACTTAAAACCCACAAGAATAGCCAAAATTAAAAATGTGGTAATACTACATATTAGTGAGGATGTGGAGAACTTTAATTGTTATAAATTTCTAATCAGACTATAAAATAGCATAACCACATTGGAAAATAATTTTTGTAGTTTCTTATAATGATAATCATATACCCAATATATTACTTACCAATTCAATTATTAATATTAAAATATGTTTAATAAATATATTAAATAATTCACATTTAAGTATTTGATACAATTTTAGTAGTGGAATATATTGTATTTTAATATAGTGATACAAATAAATAATATGTAATATAAATATTAATAAGTATACATTATATATTTTTATAAAATTCTGATGCCTGAATTTTTATAGTCAAAAGCCAGAAACAACTCATGTTAATTAATAAGAGAGTAAGTCTAAAAATTATGATATATTCATACATTAAAATACTACTCAGCAATTGAAAATGATGAATTTGAGTCATACAATAACATCAATGAATTCCTAAAACATTTCTTTGAGAAAAAGAAATAGAACAAAAAAAGGGTGAGTTATATGGTTTTATTCATATGCAATTCTGAAACAGGCAAGATGTCTACAGTAACAGAAAGCAGATCAAGATCAGTGGTTGCTGAGATGGTAGTGAGGGTGGGTGTATAAGACTGGATAAAAAAGAAAAACAATAAAATATTTTGTTTAATAAAAATATTCCATACTTTTACTGAAATGATAGTTATATAAGTGTATATATTCAGCAGTTCTCAGTGACCCATTCTTTTAAACTATTGTGAAATTTTATTAGTAAAGCTGATTAAAGTAAATTTAAATTACTATTAGTTTTTCATACTTTTCATTCAATGGTTAAACATTAAAAATGGAGGACAGCATCAAAACATATATGTAAGTGTGACATATTTTTAAGTCTATTTGTTTTTTGACATCTATTGTGACCTTTTCTAATTTCTGTGGATAATAGCTATTTTACTGTTTATTTTATTAATTATATACTTGTTGAGATTTAGGAAGACTATTACTGTAATTATTTTTAGTTCTTAAATTGTACATATTTTTTTACTTTCTGTATTCATTCATAATACACTAATCTAACCCTGTCAATAAACTAAGACAGCCACATTATCTACTGTTTAAATGTGGTTTTATAGCCCAGGCTGGTGCGACTCAGTGGATTGAGCAGCGGCCTGCAAACAAAGGGGTCGCTGGTTTGATTTCCAGTCCCCAGTGTGGGGAGTACACACTGATGTTTCTCTCCCCCTCTTTTTCTCTCCCTTCCCCTCTGTCTAAAATAAATAAATAAACTCTTAAATTTTTTCAAATGCTGTTTAAAAATTATGCTCTTATATCCTCAAGGAAAGAGTAAATCAAAGTATTATCCAATCTAATAAAAGGCACTAAATTTCAGATAATGCATTGAGCCAATACTAAACAATATTTTCTACTTTTCAATCAGTACATAAACTTCAAAATGTTCTTCATCAATCTTCTGCAGGAAAAAGTTATCATGAAAGTCAATGCTCTTAACTTGTAGAAAAAAGGCAGAAAAACCCAGGGTATGTCCAAATTTTGTTGGTTTTATTTAATCAAATTTACACAAGGGAAATTAGTTCTTACAGGAAAAATCTGCTCGTTAGTCTCTTCCACAGTCAAAGACTTGAGGAGAACAAATTAACAGGAGCATATATGCCTTGGTGCATTTTTCTAAATGACTTTTCACTGGCAGTTAACTTTAGAGATCATGCAAGGAGTGAGGTTCCTAAATTACAGCCAGTTGTTAGAAGGGGTTCATTATGTGATGTCAGGAAAACAATTTAGTGCATATCTCTTTATTGTTAGCATATCTTTCCTATATTGCATATGTTAGAAACATTATTGCTGATCATAATGAGTGTGTCTGCAGTGTGCTGGAGACTTGCAGAATGTGCAAGCACATGTGTGGTATCATCATGTGGAAAAGTTTAAAGAGATGGAGAGACAGACAAAGTTACAGATTTTTGAAGACTGTAAGTCACACCTACAACAATCAAATGTCAACAAAATCAGAGTAAAGTAGAAATTGAATAAAATCCATTTCTTGAGTTTGAGTTCAAAGCTTGACTATACTTTATGAAATAAGTAAAGACTAATAGTCATGGGTATCCCTTAGTTTGGTATAAATACATTTGTATGTGTGTGAAGTAAGTGTATACATAGATGTTTCTATTTATAAATATTCATGTCTTTTTTTCTCTTTCTTCTCTTATTCCCTTTTGCAACATAAGATAAATTGATGTTATACTATTTAAGTATTCTTAATTTTATATCATAGTACTTAATCTATGAAGTATCAAGGAGAAGAGTAAACATCACTCAGGACTTAACTTCATCTTCTGAGGAATGGTTAGCTCATTTTCAGTTGTACATAGGATAGTTGTATAATGTTAGGTTGAATCATGACCTTGTTTTAATTTGAATATTAATTATATTTTGAGATACACATATGAGTGTTAAATGGACAAGGAGTAGATTTGTGATGGTTTATTTTGTGTGTCAACTTGACTGGAAAATGGACCACCCAGAAATATGGTTAAGCGTTATTTCTTAGTATGACTCTGAGGGTGTTTCCAGAGGAGATTACCATTTGAATTGGTGGACTCAGAGGAGCAATTGCCCTCCCAATGTGCATATCATTTAATCCACTGAGGGCCTGAGTAAAACAAAAAGGCAGGGGAAATTCACTGTTGCCCTCTGCTTGACCACTGAGCTGGATGGTTAATATTCTCCTGCCTCAGGCACTTACTGTTCTCAGGCCTTCAGACTCAGACTGGAATTGATACTGTCACCTCTCCTGCTCTCAGGTCTCCAACTACATTGCCAGCTTTTGGGTTTCCCACTTGCACACAGCAGATTACAGGATTTCTCAGCCTCAAAATCACAGAATCCGATATCTTATAATAAATCTTTTTATACAAATGCATATACAAGGAGGACCCCAAAAACCTGAATTTATTTATTAAAAAAAGTGTATTTACTCTTACATCTTTAAACTTCAGTCACCTTCAAAGTATTCTCCATTTGATGCAATACACCTATCAAGACATTTTTTCCACTGCTCAGAACAGTTTCTGAACTTGTCTATTTTGATGCCTTTTTAGTGCTGCCATTGCTTGTTTCACCTCTTCCCTATGGACAAAAAATTTCCCTTTGAGGAGTTTTTTTCATCTGGGGAAACAAAAAAAGTACTTGCAGCAAGATTGGATGAATAAAGAAGGTGGGTCAAGGAGGTCATACCTTTTTTGGCCAAAAACTGAACACAGCCAGCCAGTGTGGGCAGGCGCACTTGCTCCTAAATCACTCATCATGAAATGGGCAAACTTGTTGAGTCTTCAAAGAAAATTCACCGAAGTCTGTTGCAGCCTCTCACAACAATGCCAGCTGATACACTGATACAGAGGGGTTCCTAGAATGCTCACCTACCAGGGAAAGCCTGTACTACAAGGGTCCCACCCTCCAGAAGATAATTCCATTTTTGTCCCCTCTTGTAGGTGTGTATGTGTATATATATGTATGTATGTATGATTGCATGTATACATATTGTTTTTCTGGAAAAGCCCAATATGGCTCTTAAAATCAATCCCTCCAGGGAAAGAGAAAGAAGCATGATTGAGGAAGGAAAGGAAACAGGGCTGAGCAAAAAGAGAAACTGGGCTTCTGTATGGTCATACAATGAGTTAGCGTATTCCATGGAGTACTGTAAAAGTGGGATTACTGTCAGAGTTGTTACAGTTTGGGGTAGGAGGTTGGACATTTATACTCCTACACTGGCAAGTCTTGAATATAAGCTTTCCAAGAAAGGAAGCCCAACCTTTCCAAAGATGTCTATCTTTTAAAACAAGGGCAAGTCCCTAGGAGGTCTGGCTGTCAGCCTATAAACTACCTAGAGTGCCTATGATCAGTATCTAAATCTGAAGCTTAAACTACCACCTGGTTACTTTGTATTTTTCAGGCCAATAGACCGGAAGACAAGGAAATAAATTATTCTACTGGCAGAGGAAATCAACTGGGGTTATCATGGACGGCTTGGATTGCTAGTACACAGTGGACACATGTGAATTTGAGTTTTTCAATGGGCCATTTTTTTTTTTCTTCTATGCATAGTGAAAGCGGTGAGTGGCCAATTCCAAAAAACAGATTTACAAGGGCAAGATAACAAAGACTCAAGATTTTACAGATACTAAGGTTTACATCACATAACCAGGCAATTTTTCTAGCTGCAGCTCTTTTGAGAGTGATGAGAAGCCAGAAGAGATAGTAGAGAAGGAAGATGATAACTATGGAGGACAGGTGCAGTGGTGGGCTGTGCAGCATGTTTCTATAATTCTTGTGTAGAGACTGCACCCCTTAAAGTCATTGGCACAAGAATATTTATATATACAGCATGAACAGGTCAATATAGTGGAAATGATGGACTGCTTCAGGCACATCTGACATCTACAATCACGTTTTTCTTATCCCACCTCTGATTTCAGGCATCTTGAGATAGACTGCTCCCTTGGAGGCTTAAATTCACTTTGGCATGACAGCATCTTATCCCTTCAGTGTGTGCTTTATCTCTGCCTCCAGACCTCGGGCTCTGTAGACCCTACAGAGGGTTGCAGAACTTGCACATAACTTGCAGAGGTATTAGCACCCCAACTGCCAAGATTCTACAGCAGGGAATGCTAGGTAATGCACAAATGTTCCCACCTCCCATTCTTTAGCTGGACAATTCTTAGAAGCATTCTTTCTATATTCAGGAGGTTCCAGAGGAATTGAACATTGCTACCCACAGACCCATTTGAATAATGGTTTTGACATAAAGACTTATATTACGAATCTCATGATGAAAATGTCTGTGAGTTTGTCAACCCTAATGGCAATGTGAATACTGTGTTTGCATGGGTTCCCAGACTAAATCTGATTGTATTGCCTTGATACATTGGAGAATTCTGAGATTTCTGCTACTTCAATGTAAAACATTTTTTCTCTATTTCTAATGTGAGAATTTCATTTGCTCAATTATTTCCTTGGTCGTTTCTCCAATATTCTGCTATTTGGTCTTAAGTCTGTTATTGAAGAGAGACTGCACTTTGAAGACTGACTTCTTTTGAAGGCAAAATACTTCTGGTATTTTGAAATACTTCACTCCATGTTCTGAACTTTCACCAGTTCGGTATTCCCTATATCACTGCATTGCAAAGAACACTCATTGAGTTCAAAGAAAGCTCTACTGCATGGATGAAGAAAAACAGCATGCACCAGGGAATGAAAATCAAGCAGATATACCAGCCGCTCCCATTTTCCTATTCTTTCTCTTCCTTCAATTTCAACGGAAGCTGTTTCATCCAGTGAAAAGCACACATGAAAAATGGAACAGTCTAAAAAAATAAGAATATTCTCTGGAAATTTTAAATCTGTTCGAAAAAATAAAAAAAAGTTATGCCATTTAGAATCATTTCATGTAATTATAAATAAAAATCACATATTTATTTATTGAGATCTGTAGACATTGTTAGATATTATTTAATGAAAATACATAGAAAATATTGCTGATAAAACTTGAAAGGGAATTTTAAGTAAATAGTGTGGTTATTTCTACAGTAAATGTTTTATTACTGTGATTATTTTAATCTCCAAAAGTAGCATTTAATTTTATCTCATTATATAAATTTAAGGCATTTGAATAATTTAGATAATCTCATTTGAGATCATCTTTTTCAATTTAAATGTTGAGTCTTTCAGAAAGTCCCCTACTTCTGTTAGGTAGCAGCTAGGAATGAGCAGTCAGAGGGAAAATAAAGGCAGGGCCCTCACCATTACAATCTAAGAAAGAACTTAATACAAGAAGCTAGAAGCAAAAGAAGACATGTCTCACCAGTTAACCCAGCAGTCCTGAGCTTGGTTTGATAAAATTGCCTGGGGGCCCAAGCATCACAAGCAAAATAGCGAGGAAGGAGGGGAGAGTCCTAGAGACTGTACTGAGAAAAGGGACTTCTGTAACAATATCACCAAGATTGCTGGTGTTCCGAAAGTCACAAGTGGGAATTGCACAGGAGGAGGGGGGCCTAGGCTGGATCAGGGAGCCTCTGTAACAATTCCACTAAGACAAAGAGCCTTTACTAACTGAGAAAGAAAGCATTTGTAGCTGTACATTGTTCCCAAGAGGAAGAAGAAGGGGAATGTAGAAGTCAGGATAATTTGGTTTGCCTCTGATTGTAGGTCTGATGATTGTATTTGCTATTGCATTATTTTTGTAATTTTCTCTAAACAGAATTATTAAGTTGTAACCGACATCCAAAATATTGCACATATTTAAAATGTATAGCTGATGAGTTTGGACATCTGCAATCACCTATGATATCACCACCACTATCAGGGTGATAAATATAAATATAAATGTAAATAAAATTTCCCAAAGTTCCCATGTATCTCTTTTTTTCTGTTTGACTTTGTATTTGTATTTTTATGGTAAGAACATTTAACATAAGATCTACTCTCTTAACAAATTTGGAGGTTTATAATACTATATTGTTAACAATGTTCCACTTCTGGATACATAATAAATTAAATGAAATCAGGATCTCAAAGAGATATCTACACTGTCATGTTTATTACAGCATTATTTACAATAGCCAAGATATGGAAACAACCCAAGTGTCCACTGACATATGAGTAGATAAAATATGGTATATACATCTAATAACATATTATTCAGTCTTAAAAAAAGAAATACTGTCATTTGTGACAACATAGAGGAAGCCAGAGGAAATTATGCTAAATGAAATAAACCAGTCACAGAAGTACAAACAATGAAGATATTGATTCTACATCTCTAAAGTATCTAAAATAGTAAAACTCACCAAAACAGAAAATACAATACTGATTGCCAGGGGTTGGAGGTGGGAGAAATGGAGTTGTTGAATGGGTATAAGGTTTCAGTTACACTAGATGAGTAAGTCTTGCATTTAGAATAGTTGTTATCTTGAGAGTGCTAACAGACAAGGAACACAGAGAGGATAATATAGCACATAAAATTAGAATATCTTTCAAATCTTTGAGTCGAGTGTGGTTCTTTGATTCTAATTTATAGACAACTAATGAAAGCTAAACCTATCTGTTTGACTCTTACAGGAGCTAACCATTAAATGGAGATATATACAGAGACTCAGAACCATTGGGTCCTGTCTTTACTGATGCTTTCTAGAGTCACCAGTTCAATAACTTTCCTATTGGTCACCACTATTACAATATGTTTATGAGGCCAAGATTTTCCCCGTGTGTTTAGGCTACTATATCTCCTGCACTTAAAACAGTACCTGGGCCATAGTAAGCTTTTAAGAAATTTGTGCTGAATGAATGAATGACTGAATAAACACATTGGGTAGATTTAGCTGCTGATAGTGAAGAGAGCTTGTAAGAAGTTAAGAGTTTTACAGCCTCCTTTCTAATGCTCCCATGATTCAAAACAAATTGTTCCCAAGCCATTTTTGTTCCAAAAGTATATTTCAGATAAAAATTAAATGCCTAAAACATTTAGCAATGGGCTATAAGACTCTCCACTGCAAGTATTTTTCCACACAATGATACCTCTTCATAGGTTCAACCTGGTTTTATGGTCTTATGAATTTAATATCTATCAAAATAAGTATTCAGTAACCTAAGAGAGAAAAGCAAAAACCCAACACTTAAATTATGCCTGCATAGACAATAACACTCACAAGAATAATGTATTTACTCAAAATTACTTCATAGAAAATATTTTTAAAGCAAAGAAGAATTTCTTACATGGTTAAATCAATATTAAAATGTGTTTTTAAAGTCATATATTAGATAACTGTAAGACAGCTAATGGAATTCTATAACATGAACTTTCTCTGCCTTGTAGCAATATATTATTTAAGGTCCATGGAAACTAAGTGTTTTAATGCACATAGTGCTGTTGATATTATAGGTTTTTGACATCTTAAATATAGGTTGTGTTTACATCATGCAGATATAGAGATAAACAAACACCTAAAGTCTTTTCTGAAATACAAGATTTCATTTTACAGGTGTTTATTATGAACAGCAAGCTTTTTACAAATGTTTAGATTCAGGCTGAAATGGTATTGAGTGACTTTTGCTTGAGTTTACAGGGCTGTTAGAATTTTTGACAGCGTTTTTTTTTGTTTTGTTTTTTTTTTTTTTTTACCCAAAAAGTACAATGACATCCAAGGAGACGACAAGCTGCATTGTCCCTTTTTTATATCCATAACTTCTGTTGCTAACTGTGTAAGTGTAAAAGCAAGGGAAATTTGAAAAATGTCACACCTTACTCATAACTTCTACTTCTTTGTGCCCACCCAAGATTTCCATCTTTGGTCTCATTACCCAATCCAGAGTTGTCTTCAGCCTCTATCCTCAGCATAAGAGCAGACTGTTGTGTTTCCCACCTTCTCAGTCCAGGCAAAATGCCAGGAACCAAACATTCATGTCTGTCATATGAAGTTTGTCTGGAAAAATCCAACCATTGTTAATATAATGAGAATGGTTTGCATGACATCAATGTAACATGGCAGCCAAGGAAAGTGGATTGTAATGTGAGTGTGTGAATAATGATGACATCACTGTACTAATCAATGGAGATGGTAAACGTCCTTGTATGAGCATGTATGCTGTTTGTCTATTGCATTCAAAATGACTGAACAAACAGAATAATGCATCTACGTCAAATTTTGTATTAAGCTTGAACATTCTTCCACAGAAACTATTTGGACGATACAGAAGGCTGTTGCTATGGGCTACTGGTGATTGGGAACTTCATCATAATAATGTATCACTCATGCATCATGTCTCATACAGAGATTTTTGGTGAAACATCAAATCACCCAGGTGATTCAGCCCCTCTACAGCCCAGATTTGGCACCCTGTGACTTCTGGCTTTTCCCAAAACTAAAATGACCTTTGAAAAGGAAGGGATTTCAGACTATCGATGAGGTTCAAGAAATATATGGGGAAGCTGAGGGCGAATGGGAGAACTGTGTGAGGTCCCAAAGTGCCTACTTTGAAGGAGACTGAGGTGTCATTGTCCTATGTACAATGTTTCTTGTATCTTATATCTTCTTCAATAAATGCATCTATTTTTCATATTACATGGCTGGATACCTTCTGGACAGACTTGGTATACTACCTTGTAGGTCACTTGCTATGGCTTTGGAGTAAATGATTACTTTATATAAAGGTGTTAATTTAACTTAATATTGATAAAATTTCATTCCAGGAATAAGAAAGCATCTATTAGACAATGAGCTATAGGGGGTATGGTCCAACATTAGAATATCATGTTATTTCAAAGGAATGTCATATCAACTTGAGGGGATAAAATTAGCTTGTACAGCAACATGATTTTATTTAGGAATGCAAAATATTCCTTTAAATACTAGGTACCTAAAGTTTATAAATGGGCTCAAGAAAAAGTAAAGGTATTTTCTGAAAAAAAAACTTCCCAGTCTTCCTGAGCTACAAAATAACATATGCATAACTAGAATGTTGCTGCTGAATGTTACATTGCAGCTGTATAGGTATAATCTATAAAGACTGACACTGCTAATATATAAATACTGCAATAATACTGCAAGTGATCTTTGAGGTATACAGAGACTTTTCAAAGATTATCACTTTAGAAAAATGCCAGTGAGATTCAATACATGAAAATACTAGATAAAAATGAAATATCTATAGAAAGTTTGTGTGTCTGTCTTTAGTGAGGTTCTTCAGTAGATTCGTTGACTATTATGGAAAGAAGAGAATCAGAACTTAGACATAATTATCTCATTTACTTCTTACCATAATCCTTTGATGCTGGGATAATAATCTCTCTGTGTCTCAGATGAAGAACTGAAGCTGAGGAAATTCAAGTAGTGTATGTAAGATTCCAGAACTAGCAAGCAGTAGTATCCAAATTTAATGAAAAAAGTGTTGCAGGTTCTGTGGTGTGTAGAAAAAAAACAAAACAATACAAATTAAAATGATATATACTTGATTTAAAAAATCATAGGAAAATATCAAAACATTAAAAAAATTTAGATCTGTGGAATTAGATAGGAATTCATTCAAATTATAACTTCATATTTTACAACATATATAATTTTGACCATATTATTTCCACTATTTTTATATTTAATTAATTAATTAATTTTTATTTTATTGTTGTTCAAGTGCAGTTATCTGCCTTTTCTCCCCACTGTTTCCCCCCACTCCAGCCATCCCTACCTCCCTCCCCTGATTCCATTCCCCCTTGGTTTTTCCATGTGTCCATTATAGTTGTACCTGAAAACCCTTTACCCTTTTCCCCCTACTATCCCCTCCTACCTCACCTCTGGTTACTGTCTGTTTGTTTTTAATTTCAATTTCTCTGGTTATATTTTGCTTGCTTGTTTGTTTCGTTGACTAGGTTCCACTTAAAGGTCAGATCATATGGTATTTGTCCCTCACTGCATGGCTTATGTCACTTAGCATAATGCTCTCCAGTTCCATTCATGTTGTCACAAAGTGTAGAAGCTCCTTCTTTCTTTCTGCTGTGTAATATTCCATCCTGTAAATGTGCCATAGTGTTTTGATCCATTCATTTACTGATGGACACTTAGGTTGCTTCCAGCACTTGACTATTGTAAATTGTGCTACTATGAACATTGGGGTACATAGGTTCATTTGGATTGGTGTTCCAGGGTTCTTAGGATATAATCCCAGCAGTGGAATGTGGGGTCCACTAAGATCAGGGACAAGACAAGGATGTCTGCTCTTACCACTTCTATTCAACATAGTATTGGAAGTCCTAGCCACAGCAATCACACAAGAAAAAGAAATAAAAGGCATCCAAATTGGAAAGGAGGAAACAAAACTGTCATTGTTTGCAGATGACATGATAGTGTACATAGAAAATCCTGTAGACTACACCAAAAAACTATTTGACCTAATGAGTGAATCTGGCAAAACAGCAAGATACAAAGTCAATACTCAGACATCAAAGGCATTTTCGTGTATCAACAATGAAATACGAGAAACAGAAATCCAGAAAAAAAATCCCATTTGATATAGCAACAAGAAAAATAAAATACTTAGGAGTAAACCTAACCAAGGACATAAAAGACTTGTATTAAGAAAACTACACAACACTGAAGAAATAAGTTAAGGAAGACACAAACAGGGAAGCATATACCATGTTCATGGATCGGAAGAATTAACATCATCAAAATGTCCATACTACCCAGAACAATGTATAGATTCAATGTAATACCTATTAAAGTACCAATGGCATATTTCACAGATATAGAACAAACACTTCAAAAATTTATATGGAACCATAAAGGACTGCGAATAGCAGCAGCAATTTTGTGAAAGAAAAACAAAGTAGGAGGGATCACAATACCTGATATCAAACAGTAATACAAGACCACTGTCATCAAAACAGCCTGGTACTGGCATAAGAACAGACACATAGACCAATGGAACAGAATAGAGAGATCAGAAATGAACCTAAGTCTCTATTGTCAATTAATATTTGACAAAGGGCAGCTGTATAAAATGTAGTAAAAATAGCTTCTTCAACAAATGGTGTTGGGAGAGCTGGACAGCTATATGCAAAAAAAATGAAACTCGAGCCCCAACTTACACCATACACAAAAATAAATTTAAGGTGGATAAAAGACTTAAATATAAGCCATGACACCATAAAAGTCCTTCAGGAGAACACAAGCAGGAATATCTCAGATACTCTACACACCAATATTTTCACTGATATGTCCCCTAGAGCAAGGGACATAAAGGAAAGAATAAACAAATGGGATCTCATCAAAATAATAAGGTTCTGATTGGCTAAAGAAAAGAGTATTAAAATAAAAAGAGAACCAACTGTATGGGAAAACATATTTGCCAATGATACCTCAGACAAGTGTTTGATCTCTAAAGTATATAAAGAACTCATACAACTTCACTCTAGGAAAAAAAAAAACAATTAGTTAATGAGCAAAGGTCTTGAACCAACATTTCTCCAAGGAAGACATACAAAGGGCCCAGAGACATATGAAAAGATGTTGAGCATCACTAACCATCAGAAAGATGAAAATTAAAACCACAAATGAGATACCACTTCACACCAGGGAGAATGACCATCATAAACAAAGCAACAAACAACAAGTGTTGGAGAAGATGTGGAGAAAAGGGAACCCCAGTGCACTATTGGTGGGATTGCAGAAAACAATATATGATATATTTCTATATATGATATATTGAAACAAAGTGTTTTATTAACTATTTACCAAGTGGCTGTCTTCCATTAATTATAATATTGCCGTGCACAACTCTTTCTCTTCCTGGACTCCCATTATTTTTAACTTTTAGGTAGATGAATCAGTCAGTGGTTGATTATTGTAATTATTTTTATTTGTTACTTTTATTGCTGCAGTGCTTACTGTGATTCAACATTTATTGATAATATGCCACATGATGTATATGTGACAGATTTTAATTCCCTTCTATTTTTGATGTCTTCTGTCTTTTTATTATTTAAATAAAACCCTGTATTTCACACACTTAGTTTTCTGGTTTGTTGGTCTCTAAAACTATAATCAATAATGTGTTATGAAAATAGCTTTAGAATAGGAGCTAGGAGACTGGACTTCTATGAAATAATTAGCCATATACTTCCATAGGTATTTTTTGAGCTATACAAAGAATTCAATTTTTTTTTAATTTATAAATTGAGGAGGCTAACTTGGATGATTCCTACTATTAATTCCATTTCTAGCATTTTGTCTACTTTGTGACTAAAATCCTTCATTGTGTGATGCAAACATTAAACATCTACAGAAAAACAGCCTATTTACACAATAATTTGCCCATTTTTAATTTTTATAACCATTTAGTTTGTTATTTTAGTATGCTGTGACTGTTACCCAGTTGATGTTACAGTATAATAATGTTTTTCAGGATTATTATAGTCTAAGACTGATATTTAATTTTATAAATATCCATTTAAGTATAAATTTTAACAGTGTATTGGAGCAGAGTAATCACCAAAGGGAGTCATATAAATCTTTCCTCATTCTGAAGTCTAAAGGAAATAATAAAAGACTTTGCTCTTCTCCTTCCCATATTGAAAAGAAAATTAGAACACAACTGAATACAATAGACAGAACACAGTTGATCTTCTGAGCACAGGTAAGATGCTTGGGTGCTGTGCACCTTTACAAGAGTTATATCTCTGAATTCCAGCATAATAATAACACTGACCTATCATGATGGCTTAAATATTGGAGATAACATATTTGCAAAAATTTTGATGTAGTGCTGTTCCATAAAAGAAAACATTAAAATCAACTCAGAATGTAGAATATACCTCAAAATTAGGTAATAATGACCAATGGCAACAGAATATTAATCAATGAAAGCAAAAACTGGAGAAAAATCTTGTTTGAAAAGGATAATGTCCATTGTATACATTGTATATATGTACCACACCTTCCTTTTTCAATCATCTATTGAAGAACAATTGTATTTTCTCCATGATTGGCCACCATAAACAATGCTTTAATGAACATAAGGGTGCATATACTTTTGCAAATAAATACTACTCAACCACAACAAAAGATGAAGTGCTTCCATTTGAGACAATATGGATACCTTAAGAATATTATGCTAAGCAAATAAGTCAGTCAGAAAAAGCTAAGAACCACATAATTGCACTCACATGTGTGATATAAAACTGAAACTCATAGACACCAACAATAATGTAGTGATTACCAGAGGGGCTGTGGGAGTGAGATGTAGTAAAGTGTAAAGGGGCCAAATATATGGTGTGGAAAGACAATTTAACTTTGGGTGATGAATACATAATGTAATACACAGATCATGTATCATAGAAATGTACACTTGAAACCTATATGATCTTATTAACCAATGTCACCCCAATAAATTTAATGAAAATAAGTAAAATAAAAAGAAATAAAGATAATGTCAAAGGCCTTCAGGCAGACTGAAGCAAACAATAAGTAAATTAAAAATTCATGGTACCTGGAATATTTTTTGATGCGGACACCGGCCAGCAGTGTCCGCATCACTATGGATGAATTAAAACATACACACAGACAACCGAGTCTGGTGGAGGAATAAGGACAACCAACTGGCTTTTCTCTCAAGAGGAGCCAAAGCCTCGGCCTCCAGCCTCCACCCTGACAGGCCTTTATTCTAATAATATCTTCTCACATTCCAGATGGTTCTTCCGGACTATCCTGGTTACAACAAAGGAGCCAATGCCCCTCATTACATCACAGAAGAAGGACATTAACAAATGCATAGGCAGCCTTACACTGGTCCCTGCAAGGCTCAGCATGGATTTTAGGAAGTTACAGTAAACATTTGCAGGGTGAGGGGATTTTTAGCAAAGAGCAAACTTCAAAAGAGCTTAGGTATATTGCAAATCTGATTACCCATGAAAGAACCTATCTGTGGGCGTGGGCGTGGGTCCTGTGCATCTCTGAGTGGGAGCTGGGCCCACGCCACGAAGAAGGGTCTGCCACAATTTTTTCCTTTAAAAATATTATTTAAACATCATCTAAATAAATAATCTCAAATGACATTATTTTATTTAGTAAGAATTCTTATATTTTATAATGTATATAATCACTGAAAAGATTTTACTTAATATACTAAGTAACTTTAGAATGGTATATATACCAACTACTTATTTTCTTTCTGACTTTCTCTACATGAAGCTTCTTGAATTTTTTTCCCAAATATATTTCCATGTATGTGATGAGACAATTGTAAGGTTGGCGGGGAAGACAAAGGAGGCTGTGCCAGTTCCCGTGAGAAGAAGCTGAAACCTGAAGCCAAACTTCCCCCAAAAAGTCACATAACACCTCACCCCACCTGCATCACCCGTTACTCACCAATCCCCGATTGCCACACGACCCTCACCCATGTTTTTTCTTACAAAACTCCTTCCCAAGAACAAAGGGATGCGACTTCCCTGGCCCGCATCCTGTGGGACTAGGGAACTTTGCCCAGAAGCACTCCCAATAAACTTTTGTTTGCCCGACTTGTGGCTCACTCTCATTCTTCCTTGGCAAATACCTTACAACAATGTCCATCCCCTCCCAATTCCAGAGCATAAGACCTTCACTGCCATGCTTGTTCTACAAAGTTCTTTTATCTGTTTACTATGTATGGCACATGACTTCACAGTGTAATTTTCTCTTTAGGTCTGGTCCCTTTCTCACTCTCCTTTACTTTGAGTTCATTAAACTGTGTATCATATCATTCTATCTCTGGAATCATTTATTTTTAAAGATATACAGTAAACACTTGATATAGGCCTTTTAATGGCATTGTGATTAAGGTAACATAGTTTGACATTTATTATTTTTTCTAATAACAATTGCAGTATTTTATTACTAGGAAAAATTGGATTGTAATATAAAATAATATGCTGGCATTAGGAACAACAGAAACTCTAACCTTTCCTCTGCTCATGCACACATCCTAATGCTTTCATCTTGTAAGAACAGCAGTCATATCAGGCTAGAGCCTACCCATAGGAGCTTAGTTTAACTTACCCCTTTAAAGACACTCTCGCTAAATCCACTCAAGTTCTGAGATATTGGGCCGATAGCATTTCAAAACATGTGATTTAGATGAATTCAATTTAGCTAATAAATTCTAGTTAGCAGTTAGTTTCTATTAGAACAAAATTCAATTCATTGATTTCTATAACAACTGTATGTTTATTAGAAATTTTAGACCTAATTTTGTAAATAGAATTTCAGAAAAACAAAATAGGATATAAGCAATACACAGTGGACAAGGAGGAACTGTAATATCATCACGTTTAGAGGGTACATGGAGCACAGATCTGTATGGGTATTAGAACAGGAAAAATGTTGAAATTAAAATAATAAGGGTAGTTGAATTTTCAGATGTTAAAATACAATATAAAGAAACTGTAATTAAAGTAGTTTGGCATTATCACATACATGAAAGAAAATGGTTAATGGAATAGAATAAATAATCCCAAAATAGAGATCTTACAATATATTGGCATTTAATATTAGCTTTCACACTTGGGAGAAAATGTGTACTTCAAAAATTGTTGGGACAAATGATATATATTTAGAAAAAAAATAAATGTCAACTACTTTGCTTCAGAGTCTAAATAAAATTAAATACATTTTATTTGCATTAAGTAAATAAAAAATATACCCACAAATTGAAATCACAAAGTTAAAAAGTAACTTGTACAAAAGCCTTCTGAGGCTATGGACTTATTATATATTAAAGGCCTAAGAAGACCTTTGGCATTATCGTCCTAAGAACAACAATGTGTGTGTGTGTGTGTGTGTGTTTGCCAGGAACTTTAGATCACCACCACTTCATTGTGCAGATAAGTCTGTACTCCCTGCACCTGAATGACTATAAAAGGGAGCATATAAAAGGGAGTACCTGCTTACTTTTATTATATATATCAAAGATTGGTTACAATGTTCATTACAGCCATAGGATACCTGTCAATTTATCTTTCCATTCTTAATTAAAAGTACATGGTTGACATGGTTTAAACATTTGCCCAATATTAGTGTTAATGAATCTTGGAGTTTGACTTAAGCAGGAGATTTCAGGATTAACTATTTGGTGACAAAGATAGATTTTCTTGAAAAAGTCTACAGTTTCTGAGGTTGGATAGGAAACACAGACTATTGCTTTTTTGCTGAAGTCCCAACCTCATGTCAATGTGGCATGGCCAGAATGTGCCTGGTGTTCCAAGTGGCTGTTTGCCAATTAAAAGGTTTCTGAAAAGAAAAGGGGCTATTGTACATTCTTTTCTTTAATCACAGAAAATCATATGGCTTTTGAACCAGGCCTCATAACAAAAATAAATAAATAAATAAAAGAACTTTGCTAATCACCCACACAACTTTTGTCTACTTGACTTGAAACCCGTAAGGTAACTTTTTGTTTTTCTTCCTCTTCCCCTTTTAAAACATTTTGTCTTTGCTTTGTGCTATAATTTTGTGTTTGTAGGGGAAAATAATTCTGGCTAGAAAATTAGCGCCGCCCTTCGGAATAGTCAGGCGCCATGTAGTGGCCCAGGAGGCAGTTGAGCGGCATTCACATTGGCAGCTAGGTAATGAAAGAGCCGGAGGTGGTTTGGATCAGAGCTATGGATGTAGAAAAGGCACTTGAGATGAAAGTAAAATGAAAAGTATAAAGCATCAAACAACACAGATCACTCTTCTGGAAAAAAACAACAACAACAGTATACGGCAATGTTCACAGAGCCCAGACTTTATGTTCAACAGATGGAAGTTAAAACCCCATCAGCTTGCCATTGCTTGCTCTGTGACCTTGAGCCATTTATTCAATTTTGGTAACTTCTGTTTTGTCATTGGTAAATGAGTCATGTCATAGTGTCTGGAGTTGTTAATAGCATAAGATATATATATTGCTGAGACCAACACATGGATATACTAGACTTTAAAACACATTCCAGTTTCTATTTTCACTGCTATTATAATCATTATTTTTACTTTAAAGACTAACTCATAAGGATGAATACCATTAGTCATTATTTCATTATTTAAAACTGTCACTACACTTTTAAGACATTTTTACCAAAGGATGTTTATACATACTGAAGAAGAATCTCCATATAATAAAATATCTAGTGGTATGTAAGGATAAATTAATCATAAAGTGTCATTTACCTGAATTACCAAATTAAAAAAAAACAGTAAAGTATACATTGTTCTAGCAAGTTATTTTCTTTAATATGGAAACATGGCAAGATCTCAGCTGCCTTGTAGTCATTAAAACAACATGAATTCTCATTCCACTATGAAAGGATTGAAGTGCTAGTTAAAATAATTATTTTTGTAATGCTGCAAATTAACAAGTTTGCTTTCCTAAATGTTTCTTTATTTAGAAAATATACATATATTAGAAACAAATCATTGTACATAAGAATACCTGAGCAAAGATAACAAAGGATGTTTTTGTAAAATTATATAGAAATCTCACAGCAACACAGAAACACTCACCATGCACACACACTAACGTATAAACTATGATTGTCAGCATTCCTTTATGCATTCTCATTTGCTTGTGTCAAAAGATGAATCGAATAAGCAACAGAAGTTAAATATTCCTTTTCCAGAAGTCACTGAAAACATGCATCTGTAAAAATCAAACCCTACTATCTGATAAATCAGCCCTCCATTTTGAATAATTAGGATTTCTTAATACTGACATATTCTGATAACAAATGCGAATTATGTTGAACATTATTAGGTACTGAAAATATACTATGTCATGATACATACATTTGACACATACTCAGGTGTCTCCAAAAGAACCTATGGCCTGCCCTACTGTAACATGCTCCCATTCCATTCACTTTGTTCTGGCCGTTTCTGTGGCCTGGAACCTGACACTGGGTTTCTGCCTGCTCTCTGTTGCCTGAAAATCTGATTTGATGTGCTTACTTTTTCACAAAGTGCAAAATGCTTAAATCAATAAAATTTTCTAGTATCCAGCAAAATGTTGAAATAAAATCTTCTGTTTAATAGTAAGTTACCTAGTTACCTACCTATACCAATTCTCTGCTTTATTGAGCTCTGGAATTCTACAGTTCTGTCTTTGATGCTTACAGAGATCAACTCTGGGATCTGCTGCCAATATATCCTTATGTTCATTTACTGTCTTCCTGACTGAATTTCTGCACATTTCTGTTTTCAGACATGTCTGTGGCAATATTTCACTTGACTCTAGAATTGTGAATTTCTTTTGTTAATGTTCCAGATACCATTACATGTTCAAGTTACTCTCATAGCATAAAATGCTTTCCTGACTCTGTTTTCCTGCCTGACTACTATCTAGACTCTCTCCTCTCTACATCATCCAAGTCTTTCAACAAGGTAGACTGCACCTTCTCATTTCTATAGTAACTCGATATCCTGGGTTGGATAACGTATTTCTGATTACATCTGTTTACCTACTGAAGTTGTTGCTAGCTCTTGCTGTTACTTTTAAAGTATTCAGATAGAGATGGTAAATTTTATTCTTGCCTTACTCATTCAATGCATTCCATAAACAATAATTGGCAGTGTTCATTTTACTAGATTCCTCTTCATTGGACCATCCCCCTCCTTCATAAACCTCTGAGCTCCTGGAGTCCATGATTTCACATTATCCTCACCCTCTACCCTTCTTGTCATTTGTTCTAGTCCCCCCCACCTTGATCACATTACTTCTTCTCCCTGCCCCTAAAATATTAATATTGCTTGAGATTCTTTTTATCAGTGCTCTTGTGCATATTTTCCTAAGATGACTCCAACACATCCCTCATTCCTCTTACCACTGATATGCAGCTGATTCCCAAATTAATATCCCAACATAATTCCCTACTCCACCTTTCCTTCAGTAAATTTATAGGACTATGTAGCATATGTTTTTTCATATCCCTTGAATGATAATAGTATATTGGGTATGATACAGTTTCATCACTAGTCTTCCTTTCTTCAATTTAACACAATAAAAGTTGTCTTCTAAGTAAAATGAAAGCATTTCATGCCTGCTTAAAATGTTTCGGTAGTTTTTAAATTATTGGTTTTCAAATATTTTATTTATTTTATTTTTAGATAGAGGGGAAGGGAGGGAGAAAGAAAAGGAGAGAAACATCAATGTGTGGTTGCCTCCTATGCACCCCCTACTGGGGACCCAGGCATGTGCCCTGACTGGGAATTGAACCAGCAACCCTTTGATTTGTAGGCTGGGGCTCAATCCACTGAGCCACACCAGCCAGGGCTAAAATTATTTATGAATTTCAAATTCTTGTAATGGTAAATAAGATACTGTATTATAAGACCCTTACTTACTTCATCAGTTTTCTCTTATATTGCCACATGTTTTACCTTAAATTTTGTTTGATAACACAGAGACCTACTTACATCTCACCATATACTCTTAGTGGTTTCTGATCTCTGTTATTTTATTCCTGCTTTCCTCCTTCCTAGATAGGTAGCCATATAGCTAATGCTTACTATCCTTTAGTATTAAGCCCAGATGGCACATACTCAAGAGCCATCCTGAGCTCTTCAGGATGAATTAGATGCTTTTCTAATTCACCTTCTCTTCAATCCAACCCCCAAGGTGTAATCACTCCATGACCATGCCCCAAACCTAGTGTACATGCATGTTCATTAGTAGGCTCACTATATTTTCTGTGTCTGTTTCTTCAATGGAAATATGTGAGTTCTTCCAGGAAGATGTCACATCTCTTCTGTTTTTTTTTTTTTTCCTCCAGCACCATAGGACATGCCTTTTAATTATGAATAGACATCTGTCTTCTATTTTGTGCTAATATAAAAACAGTGGCTCCAATGGCAGCAGAAGCAACTTAACAATAAAATGTATATTTCTTTCTTGAATATTATGAGAAATATAAAGAAACTATAATATTGAAAAAATTCCCCAAATACAATATTATATATGTTTCAGAAATCTCTAATTATGTTTATAGTTATGTGGAGGATTGTTTCATTTAAAAGTGTGAACAATATGCTATTTTCACATTGGATTGGCCACAAAGTTTGTTTTTTTTTGTGTGTGTAAGATGGCTCTAGTATTGCTTGGTTGTCTGTAACTTCATTTGAAACAATTTTGTTAGATTGTGTTGTGACACTTGTCACATCAGTGTGTATTTTTAAAAAAACTTATCAAATTGGTGATTTTGTGTAGTCATTTTAATGTTGAAGATAGAAGAAACTATGCAACATTTTTGGCATATTATACTTTATTATTTCAAGAAAGGTAAAAATGCAAAAAAAGTGTGCAGTGATGGAGAAGATGCTGTGACTGATTGAACATGTCAAAAGTGTTTTGCAAAGTTTTGTGCTGGAGATTTCTCACTGGATGATGCACTATGGTCTGGTAGACCAGTTGAACTTGATAATAATTACATATAGACATCAATTGACAATCAATATTTTACCACTCAGGAGATAGCCAACATACTCAAAATATCCACATCAATGGTTATTGGTAAAAATGAAAATGTGTCTTTCATTTTACAGTAAAAACTAAATGGACTTTTTGGCCAACCCAATACATGAAGATATGACCTAATAGTTATATTACATATGAGTTTTCAATTTTATAAAGTGATAATGAATTTGCATTACTGTCAGCCAATAAAAAGATAACTTCTCCTGATTAGTGGAGCCCATAACTTAAATTTTAGTCACATCTACAATGAGTTTTTTGGTGGAAAATACTTTATACATATTTTTAATGATTTTATTTATTTATTTTTAGAGAGAGAGGAAGGAAAGGAGAAAAAGAGGGAGAGAAACATCAACGTGTGGTTTACTCTCATGGACCCCCTACTGGGGATCTAGCCCGCAACCCAGGCATGTGTACTGACTGGGAATCGAACTGGTGATCCTTTAGTTCCCAAGCCGGCACACAATCTACTGAGCCACAACAGCCAGGGCAGTTTTTACTTATTTTTCATTATAAAACTTTCTACAAAATATTTTATTATGCTTAAAATTTGTCTATACTCCAAGGACAAATATCATATTTTTTAAATATACCACTTTGGGTGAAGAATTTGGAGTCTGGATAAGTGGAATAAAATAACACATTAAAATGATTATGCTGCTTTACTCCCTAGACAGGAAAATGCCTTCAGTGTAACAGATACACTTCTTTGTTGTAATTAGCTATTTTTTCTTAAAATGTTTGAAAGCATTTTTGTCATCATTTAGATATAATTTAATGTTAATATTTATATACATGTGTAAAAAGTACACTAAGTCAAGGTGTGCCCGGTACTTTTGTGAGGGTATCTGAATTCATACTGGGATTTTACATGTTCTTAATGACAAATGGATTGTTTTTCTTACTAGAAATAAGAGTGGTTTGGATCCATGTTTCTGTTCGCTGCTATGTTCTGTTACCAGAGTCGTCAGAATACCTAATATTAAAGTACTAGTATATACATGAATTTTCTTGTATTGTTTTGTTTAATTATTAAAATATTTGATAAATTCATACCTCATTGTTTAAGTAAACTATAAAATGCTTATTAATTCTTTAATATAAGTTGTGTTATTTTGGACAGACTGAAGTAGGGAGGTGGTAGTTGAGCATAAATTTCTTGATAAAAATTAAACAAATTTTGTATGAGTTACTTGATTTGTATTACACTCTACCAGTTTTATTTAGCAGCCTGTACAGGACTAGGTAACACTAGCTAAGGAGCCCTGGGTGTGTAGGCTCCAGGGTGTGTAGGCTCACTGAGTGTTAGGTAAACAGTAAGAAGTGAGGCTAACTGAGCACTGGACTACTCTGTAGCCTCTTAGACTACTTTAACCCAGACGTCCACAATATTTTCTCCTACAAAAGGACTGGAACAGGAAAAGGAGAGATGTTGTTAGTTGTTTAATTATGGACTTTACGCTTGCTACTCACTTTATGGAGTAGATGATTTAGGAAGTAGATGATTTCAACTTTTAGGATTGTCTATCATATTGAATGACAACTAACTTTTTCAGTCATTCAGGTTAAAAACCTTGGAGGTGTTCCTGAATCTTTTCTCACAATCACTTATCTAAAACCAACAGCTTGACATTTGGAATCAAATTTATATTCAAGTTACTTAACATCACTTCCATTGTTGCCACTCAAGCCAAAACCAGCAAAATCTCTTGCTTAGATTATTGCAGTATCTTCTGGAATGTCCCACATCTCTACACCTGCCCCACCCTCTTCTGTCTTTTTCCAACACAGCAGCCAGGGTGATCCTCTTAACACACGGTTGAGATCATGATACATGGTACTCAAAAGCTGTCCATTCTACTCTGAGCCAAATAGTGACACATAAATTTCTTACAATGCCCAACAAGGGCATTACCAGTTTTCTGTATCAGTTTTCTACTGCTACATAAAATGCAGTAGGCTTAAAAGCACACACAATTTCCCCGGGCCAGGTGTCTGGACACAAGCTTACCTGAGTGCTTTGTTTCAGGTCTCATCGAGCTGCAGTCCTGCTGCTGACTTGGCTGTAGTCTCAGACACCCTTCCAAGCTCCTTTAGGTTGTTGGTAGAATTCACCTCTGATTTGCTGGTGTTTGTGGACTAAGGTTTCTGTTTTCTTTCTGGCTGTCAGAAGCAGGTCACTCTGGGTGCCTAGAGGTTACCTGCTACTCCTTGTCATGTGAACCCTGTCCATAGACCTTCTGAGAACACAGCAGGCTCCAAGCCAACAGTGGAGAAGAATCTTTAGTGTGTGTGCAATTTCATATACATAATCACATTGTAATCATGAGATTGACATCAATTATCTTGGCCATTTCTATAGGGAGAAGCAAGTGACAGGTCCTGCCAACATACAAGGAGAGGGAGTTCATACAGAACATAGATACAGAGGCCCTGTAGCATCTGTCCACAGCAAGACTCTCCATGCTGTCTCCACTCACTGCTTCTCTGACCATCTTTTCTCACACTCCCTCTTGACCACAGTGCTCCAGATAGTTTGGCCTCCTTGCTGTTTCTTAACTTGCTAAGCAAGTGATTGTTTCCGAGCCTTCATGCTCATGCTTCTGTGATGGAAAAGCTCTCTCTGAGTAAAGGAATTTACATGGCAGGCACTTGTACTGCCTTTACATGTGTCCTCAAACACAGGCTGATAATGAAGGACCCCTGACTACCCTATAGAATGCACCCTCCCCAGCCCCCTCACTCTGTATCCTTGCAATTTGTTTCTTCATAGACTACGTCACCACTGACATTTTATTTGCCCTCAACTTGTTTTTCCTCTACCTTTTTTCCACATTGTCATGAGAGCACAACATTTTTGTTTACCATTCATTTCTAGCACCAGGAACAGAGCCAGCTGTGCATTTATTGAGCAAGATTTCAGTAAATTAGTATACAATGAATTAATGGTTTATTTTTCTGTGTTTTAAATAGCGACTGAATCAGATCAAAATAAAGATGTCATTTCTGAGAGGCAATAGTGTCTCAACAAATAGTGTATAGCATGAAAAATATCTTACTTTTGGTTATTTGATATTTGCATTGTCTGTGATTTTGACTGAGGCATTTCAGCTATAGCTTCTATGTGTAGACTTATTTGCTGTGCGTATAATCTGGTAGTAAGAGCTATGCTGGAAAGAAGGCAGGAAAACTACTGTTCTTGATGATCTACTCACAAAACTTCGCATGGGTCCTTCCACAGGACAGGGATTTAATAAAACATTACTGAAATAAGTAGGGCCAAAGGAGTCTGTCATTTGCAGCTCTGCCATCTGTGATCTTCGATCAGCTGGACATGATATGAAGTTGTCATATGGAGCTGTGGACTAGCATTATTTTTTATTGCATTGATTATTAAACAGTAGTTATTAATATAGACCATTACTTTGAAAATGTTGTAACATTACTAAAAGTGTTTCTATATTTTGTCCATTAACTTGAATTCAATTACAGTGGTTTGTCAGTCTTGCAGCATTAGATTTATAGCTGTTTCATTTTCATGAAAATCCTGTAGTTCATGAGAAAACACTATCAAGCATACATATACAAATATACACATCCAAACAAAATAAGACTTGGGGTCCTAAAGGTAAGAATATTATGCTAATGAGGCCAAAAAATTCAATGCATGCTTTGGCAATAATAAGGAATCATGAAAGAAATAATTGGGATCAAGGTTATGAATACAGAGGAGATTAAATCAAACCATAAATTCAAGGTGGGTCAAGATATTAAAATATGCTGCCAAGATATATTTCCTAAAGAAAATGAAGATTTATATCCATATTAAAATTATCCATACAAAGGAATATAATAATAATGAAAAAGAGACATGATTATGAGTTTGATTTAATTATAGGTTACATTGAAGTCGACTTCCCTTATGAAGAAAGGGAATGAGTGCTACATTTTCCTAAGATTAGCAAAAAAGGGAGAAAAGCAATTCACATTACAATAATTTCAGCACAATCTTCTGATAATAGGGTTACTGTAAGTACTCAACAAGACCCCTGATGTTCTGTTTAATTTAGTGTACTTCTCAAAATTGGCTGTTATGAAATGAAAACCCAATATTCCATTTAAATCTATTCTATGTAAAAAAAAACCACCTAAACTTAATCTTTAAAAGTCTTCTCCTTGGGAAAAGTCACTGTCATATGCTGTAGAGGTTTTTAAACTACTTCAAGATTTTGAAGAAAGATTTGGCAGTACCTATCCAAATCTTTTATGGACATACTCTTACCCCAACAACTGCACTGCTTTTGATATTTCCCACAAACTCAATAAAGATATATTACATATAGTTTCTTATAGCATTGATTAATTTTTAAAAAGCTAAAATCAATCCAAATGACTATCTTTTTGGAGGAGGTTTAAATAAAATGTGATACATATAGACTATCAAATATTATGCAATATGTGTAGTAATAAGGTAAAACTCCATGTGCTGATATGGAAATATATTTATTATGTGGTAAAAACAAGCATGATGCAATATAATTCAGTATAATATAATCATGCTTTTTAATTTTTTATTTATTAACTTGAGAGAGAGAGAAAGAGAAAGAGAGAGAGAGAGAGAGAGAGAGAGAGAGAGAGAGAGAGGCATCAATATGTTGTTCCATTAATTTACCCATTCATTGGTTGCTTCCTGTATGTCCCCTGACAAGAGACTGAACCTACAATCTTGGCATATTGGGACAATGCTCTAACCCAATGAGCTACCCAGCCAGGGCTAATTGTACTTCTATATACTTAATGTATGTACATATATATTTTAAGATTTGCAGATGAAAGGAGGTGAAGGGATTAGCTAAAGAATATATATGCATAACCCATAGAGACAGCAGTGTGGTGATGGCCAGAGGGAAGGGGGACAGTGTGGACTAGGTAAAGGTGGGCAAAGAGTGGAGGCAATGGGGATATTTGTAATAGTGTCAACAATTAAAGTTAAAAATGAAGTAAATGTATATGTGTGTACATATATGTGTGTCTGTATATGTGTGTGTGTGTGTGTGTGTGTGTGTAATGGTTTGTTCAGAAAAAGTCCAGCCATTATTA
Organism: Anoura caudifer; assembly: GCA_004027475.1. Lineage (NCBI taxonomy): Eukaryota > Metazoa > Chordata > Mammalia > Chiroptera > Phyllostomidae > Anoura > Anoura caudifer. The sequence continues at coordinate 36,330 of PVKU01012038.1, forward strand.
ACATAATGAGAATGGTTTGCACAACATTGATGTAACCTTGAAACCACGAAGATTGGGCTGGAATGTGCATGTGTGACCAATCATGACTTCACTGTACTACTTAGTGGGGCAATAGATGCTGTTGAGTTGCCATGTGTACTGTGTGGCTGTTGCATTCAAAATGACTAAGTGAGTAGAGCAACAAATCTGTATCAAATTTTGTGTTAAGTTTGAACATTTCTCTGTGGAAGCTATTTGAATAATTCAGAAGGCTGCAGATATGGGCAACTGATGATTGGCAGCTTCATTATGACAATGCACCCACTCATGCATCACATCTCATGCAGAATTTTTTGGTGAAATATCAAATCACCCAGGTGACTCAGCTTCCTTATAGCCCAGATTTGGAGGCCTGTAACTTCTGGCTTTTCCTAAAACTAAAATAATCTTTGAAAGGGAAGAGATTTCAGACTGTCAATGAGATTCAGGAAGATACGATGGGGCAGTTGATGGTGACTGGGAAAACTGTGTGAGGTTCCAAGATACCTACTTGAAGGGGACTGAGACATCATTGTCCTATGTACAATGTTTCTTGTACCTTCTGCAGTAAATGTCTCTGTTTTTCATATTACATGGCTCGATATCTTTTGGGCAGACCTGATATATTTGGGTCTTGTTTTTTAATACACTCTGATAATCTCTTATACTTCATGTATTTAAATAATTGGTGTTTAAAATGAATATTGACATGACTGGAATAAAATTGGCCATATTTGTTACTGTTTTCTATTTTTACCATCCTTGTTTCTTGTTCTTACTTTTGTGTTCCCCACTTTTCTCTGTTTTGTGAAATTAACCTGAAATAACAATTCAAAAGAATTTATCCACCCCTGAGTTTATAGCAGTGCTATTTAAAATAGTGAAGATTTGGAAACAGCCTAAATGCCCATCAGTGGATGCCCATGAGTGGATAAAAGAGCTGTGGTGCATTTGCACAATGGAATACTACGCAGCAGAGAGAAAGAAAGAATTCCTATCTTTTGTGGCAGCATGGATGGAACTGGAGACTATTATGCTAAGTAAAATAAGCCAATCAGTGAATCACATATACCATATAATCTCACTTTCAAGAAGAATATAATGAAAAAAATAAACTGATGAGCAAAATAGAATCAGAGGCATGGAATCATGGAAAAGATTGACAGCTGCAAGAGGGGGAAGGAAGTAGGGACTGACTGAAAGAAAGTGAAGAGGTTAGTCAAAGAATATATATGAAGGACCTATGGACATGGACAATAGTGTGGAGATTGACTATGGAAGTGGGGAGCTGGGTTAGTTGGAGGGAGCAAAGAGGGAAAAATTGGGACAACTGTAATAGCATAAACAATAAAATATTAAAAAATTATTTTCTCTAACTGCCTGAAAAAGAAAATTTGATAATATTATAGGTGAGATCACATGGCATAAAAGCAATCAAAATATAACCAGTGACATTGAAATAAAGAATCGACAGTAACCAGAGTGGAGAGGGGAGGGGGATAACAGGGGAAAAAAGGGGAAGAGTTATCAAAGAACATGTACAAAGGACCTATGGTCAAACCAAAAAGGGGTAGGATTGAGGGTGGGAGGTGGGGGTCAGTTGGGCAGGGGAGAGTGCTGGGGGTAAAAAGGAGTCAACTGTACTTGAATAACAATAAGAAAAGAAGATTTAATAACTTTAACTTACCTCTATAATATAAAAAATAAATCTGAATAAAATAATCTTTTCAAATTTATAAACATATTAGGGAGATTATAGAAAAGGCAACATAAAAGACAGGGATATATTCAGGGAACACCTGTGAAAAGCCTGACTGCTCAGAATTTTGCAAAATCGTTGTGGACTGTTTCATACAGAATTAAATAAAAATATAATAAAATCTTGTCTAACTTGTGTTTACTTGTCTTACAATCTTGAAAAGCAGCCAAAAGCAATAATATGAATATATGGCATTGCAAAAATGTGAGGGAGTTGGTTTATTCACTCACTTAGGAAAAGATTATTAAGGGCCTAATGATATAGAAGTACTTCTCTTACAGTAGGTATAATTAAAGGATTTAAAGGCTCCCATAAAATCATTTCTCTAAATATGTTCACTTCTGTAATAAAAAATGGAGAAGAGAAAGAGTTAGTTGAGGTGGAGGAAGGGAGAAGTACTGCTCAAAATTACAAAATCAATAAGCAACAGAAGATGGCTGAGGAGGGTGGAGGAGAAACCCTGAAGTTAGGGTCCAGAAATTTGTGTTTTAATTGATCTCCCAAATGATTCTGACGTATGCAAA